>JANHZT010008967.1:159692-171203 GCA_032468215.1 Stegonotus admiraltiensis | reverse complement strand
TAAATAAATAAATAAATAAATAAATAAATAAATAAATAAATAAATAAATAAATAAATAAATAAATAAATAAATGTATTGCAAATATTTGCTAATATTTTACTTTTGAGAAGTGCTGTAAAGGATAGGGTGAAAGCCATTTCACTTGTTCTAAAAGCTTGTCTATGGCAAATTAGAGTTATCAAATCATAATAGGAGCAAAACTGTTCTTTTTGAGAAATGATGTTATTCTTGTACACAGAGGTACTTTTCTCTATTTCTCATGATTAGTATTGGAAATTACTCTGTTTTTATATCTCCAAAGACCAAGACTTTGAAAAATATCCTGAAATTATTCATAGGAATAAAATAGAAGTTGGCTTGCAAGTCAAAAATACCATCGCTAAAAAGTGGAGGAAAGAATGAGTCAATAGCAATTGTGTTAAACTGTTGTTAATCTATGGGTTGGCAAACTATGTTTGTCTGATTCCAGTAAGTGGCACAGGTAAATCTGGATAACCCTCTAGAACACGGGTGTCAAACTTGCCGCGTCAACTTGCCGCCATGTGATGTTTCGTGACTTTTTTTCCTTTCACAAAGCTGGGGTGTGTGAGGCCTGTGTGTGACATGTCCGTCCCATGGGCTGCCAGTTTGACACTCCTGCTCTAGAAGCATATGTTTCACAAACTTAATTTTAATTTACCCTGGGCTAAAGGACTTGCATCTATTCCAGCTCCTGGTTCTCTCAACTTCTCAAGGAGATACCCATTTTGTTCTCTACCTGATGAAGAAAAATGTTCACTTGCTCTCTACTATTCTAGATCATTTTCACTCTACCCCATTATAAACATATGACCAGGATAAGCACAGGTTTCATTCCTATTCTTGAGCTCAACACAGCATCAAGTAGTTATGCCATTAATCTACATTTCAGAAGAATACGGTCAACCAGTATTCAGCAATTCATTCAATTAAGAAAGATAATTCTAGAAGCATTTTTGTATACTACATTGCGTGGTGGGGAAGGTGCGTGCAACATATATTTTCTAATACTGGAATAGAAACCATTTTGGAAGATTGAGAAGAGTAGAAAGATATGATAATGCAATAAAGGTATGATAAATAAGTTTAAGACACAAAGCAGATTTGGTTAGCTTCACTATTATTACTTCTTTATTCCATTGGTCATCTGATCTCCACCCTGTTAATATCATAAGGGACCACCAATTATAGATATAGAATAATCCCCTATCCTCTGTATATTAATTTGCGGAGCAGGTAAATTTTTTCAATAAATTTTAGGAGAATATCTCTGATTTTTTTTTTCTTCCAGGTTAAATGGGTTTTTCTTTTTCACTTACTAGTAAAAAAATAAAATCTTCATCCTATCTTTTAAATTGTATTTAGGAAAGAATAGGATGTGGTAAAGACATATATAATTATGTTTCATTTTAATATAACTTTTTCTTCAATAGCATCTCATATACATGGCCTTTTCTTATTATGCCCCTACTATTATGCTATTGATTCTACATGCTTTTATAAAATTTTTACATTTTATATTATTCAACCTTGAATCATTGTTGATTTGGTACAAAAGGAAAGAAGGAAGGAAGGAAGGAAGGAAGGAAGGAATTACATTTAGTGTTGCATTATATACTATATGGTCTCTCCTTACATACAAGAAAAAATATTTTACAAATTAAGCAGAACTTTGTTTTCAAGTACTGTTTTAATATTGAAGAAACAAAGACTCCAAGTATTTACCTGTGGTATATTCATTTTAAAATTTGCTTTCCTAATATTCTGACTTATTCATTCATATCAACTGCTGTGAATTAATGTGCCGGTGGCACATAAACATAAGGCTAAAATCCAAAACACTCATTTTTCTAATAATAACTGATATATTGCAAAGCCTTTTTATAACTCCTCATAAAGGCAAACCATGTTTATCGGTCATTATGATTTCTTTACTTAATTTGTTGGAAGGGTAGATATGATTACCATTTCCTAGAGAAAACCACTGCCCAGTGCTGCCAAAATAAGAAATGTTCACTGCAGCAGCTCTTGTAGTAAATCTCTTTCGAGCATCCCATTCCCACCGTATTTCTCATTGCATTGCACAGCCAGTTAACTAGGATTAGCACAGCAGCATATGCTTTGTCTAAATGGAAGGCCAGCTCCCACACAGTACAATATACAGTATATGTTGCAAGTCGGAGGGTAGCTAAATATTCCAGCGTGCCTTATAGAGTGCTCACTTTCCAAATTTCCTTTGCACTTTGTTTACTATATATACCAATAGTGTAATATTAAACAAAAACAGTGTGTCCTGTGCCAGAATGATTGATTACTACACCATGGCAAGGTCACCTCCTAGGAACAGGCTGAGTGCAGTAAGGGCTGTCTGACTCATACAGTTAACACTATATCCGCATTGTATGAATGTCACCAGCAATCCAGTGATTTATTGCTTGGAAGGCTCTGTTCAATTTTTTCTGCCTGACCAAATTGCACATTTTCTAGAAAAAGAAGCAAAAATATTTCAACACATGGATTACCCCCAAGTCCTCATTTCTCCCACTAGGTTCAACAATTCTTTTCAAAGATGCTGATCGTCAAAACCTTCAGCACTTCCTTCTGCTTTTTCCCATTCCTGATGCCTGCCAAATAGTTGGTAAAAAATTAATTGTTACAGTAATGAAATGGTACAGCTGGAGAGACAATAGTAACAACTATGGGAAAACACCGAGGAGGGTCATTTGTTTGTTTTACTAGATTTATCCTCAATATGTGAAATGTTATTTCTTAATTATTTCTTGCTAAAATACAGTTACAAACATCTGTGTGCTTCTTGCAGAGTTCCTATTTGTCTAAAATCATTTATAAGTATTCATTTTCAACAATTTTCCTTGCTTACAGAGGTTTTTACTCTGAAACAAAGAGTACATATCATTGTATAAGGGGGGGCTGCTATTTTCTAAACAGCGATTTTTTAAAAAGATCTGATCTTGCCAAAGTTAAGCATTATGGTATATTTTAATAGCATTTTAATAAGATTATAAATTTCATTTGTATACAGTTCAAATGGTCAAACTAGGTAGTGATAGACCTATATTTTCATGTCTTACATTTTCATATTTGCATTTTTGTGTTACATTCATGACCTAAAATTCAGTAAGTCAGTGAACAAGCATTTCAGAACAGATCAGTTCACATTCAATATCGTCCACAGAATCCATGCATGGTCCTGTAACTCAAATACTTTCAGCCTTTTTTTTCTTTTTAATCTCAAACTGTCTCATACATTTCATTTAAAATAGTCTAGAGGCTATTAAAAATCTCAGCAACTTCCATATAATAGAGCATTAACATTAACTAAAGTACCTTTTCTGACAAGTTCACTTTGAACCCACAGAATATTTCCATGGGATAAAGCAAGGACAGATCCTTTATTCAGAATTTCCCTATAAATAACATAGAATAAAATAGATACGAATATGGAAAATGGGGTATGCTTTTTAGTGACACAAATTCCAAAATTTGCAATGTCCTTTTGACGGGGGGGGGTGTGACTCAATATTGTTATTAATTTCAGTGTTGCCAATTCATGTTTCTATGAATGTATGAAAGTAGAACTGCTCATTTATTTTAGCTAAGGTTCTCTATTACTGGGGAGGTTAAAAATTCTGGTTAGTAGGGAAGTATTCCTAAGAGACACTAGATAGTGAGATGGGCAGGATAAGAGAGAAACACAGAGAGAAGGGAGGGAGGGAGGGGGAAAGAGAGAGAGATGATAGATAGATAGATAGATAGATAGATAGATAGATAGATAGATAGATAGATAGATAGATCGATAGAGGATTCCCAAAGAAGAATTAAGATTCAGGTTATAAATAGGATAGAAAGGATGTGTTTCTGTTTTTATTCTTGTTTTATATGACATACATTGTTAAAATAAGCAAATCTAACACCTAGCTAGTTATATCCTACCAGAAATCCAAGAACATGTATCCACTGTGTATGTGGGTAGAGAAAAAGGACGGAAGTAAACTCAGAGTAGCAATCTCTTACTTAAAGAGCAAGCACAGTGATAAACAAAGAAGAGATACAGAGCCTGTGTGAGTAAGTAACTCTGTACTTACCTGTACTAGAGCTCTTTTGCGATAAGTAGCCATTGTAAGGAGAAGAACCAAATTATTATATGGGGACAATAGAAATCAAGAATCTAGTAGCACCTCTTCCCTATGAAGAAAGCTACAGCTCAGAAAACTTATGCCTTTCAATATATTTGGTTAGTTGGGAAGAGTACTACTAGACTCTCAAAAGGTGGACCATGTTTCTTTTTTCCTTTGAGAAAGAAAGAAAACTTTTCATCCAGGAAGCTTCATCAGTTCTAATGAAGGTTGGATGGTTGGTTAAGGGGGATCCTTCCATCTGCCCTGTCACCATCACCAGCCAGCCAGCCAGAAGTTGTTTGCAGCAGGTTCTGACCAGTTCTGAAGAACCAGTAGTGAAAATTTTGAGTAGTTCGGAGAACCGGTAGTAAAAATTCTGACTGGCCCCACCCCCATCTATTCTCTGCCTCCCAAGTCCCAGCTGATTGGGAGGGAATGGAGATTTTACAGTATCCTTCCCCTGCCACGCCCACCAAGCCATGCCACGTCCACCAAGCCACGCCCACAGAACCGGTAGTAAAAAAATTTGAAACCCACCACTGCAGCCAGAGCTGATGAAACTTCTTGGATGAGAAGCAAAACATCTTCCTCCTCAAGGGAAAAAGTGTAGTCCAGTTGCCTTTTGAAAAAGCATCTTTGAGACAACCATGACCTGGATGACTGAGAATCTCCACTAGACTCCTTTTGATTTTCCCGTGTGTTGGAATTGTAGATAAGAGACTGCTAAAGAGTCACTGAGGTGGAGTTGGCTTTCAACAAAAATAAAGTAACTTATATCCCAAGTTTCCAGAAACAAACCCTCCCACCCTGCAACCTATTTAATTTGTAAGGCATAAGCCACTTTATATGCCATGCTTTTCAAACTTGGCAACTTGAAGATGTCTGGACTTTCTGGCTAGGGAATTCTGGAAGTTCCACACATCTTAAAAGTTGCCAAGTTTGAAAAACACTGTGTTATGCTCTTTCCTCTTCCAGGGTGCTGGTTTCACCAGCTGTGAATCAAATGAGTGGCATTGTGGCAAGAGGCAGTTAAACCCTAGTTAGGCATGTTAAACTATATAACTCCTATAATTATGTAAGAGAAAGGCCAGCAAGCTTCTAAAACTTTCCTTCAATCTTGCTATCAGATTAACAAGTGTTTTTCTCCCGCCAAGAAATGTTGAGGCTGCTATTGCAGAATGGCAGCCTAGCTTGAGATGTTGGCACACTTATCCAGGCCAAGCTGGCAAGCTCACTGATTTTATTTGTTTGGCTTTTTAAAAAAAAAATCTCTACAACCACTAAAGGAATGCATAGGAAACTGCTCTCGAGCTAGACTTGAAGCGCAGCGGGAGAAATACACCTGATTTTCCTGGAGCTGCTCTTGCCTACAGTTTACTCGTTAGGGTATATTTAGTAGCAAGATTATATGTGGAACACCTCAACCTGTTTCTAGAGATAAGAATGCATTGGGCTACAAATATATTGTGTTACAGGTATCCCCTGCTGGTTCAAAAGTCTGGAAACCCAGAGGAAGGAAAGTTGGAGGAAAAATGAGAAAGGAAAGGCATAGGAAAAAAAGTATTCTTCCCCTCCATTCAACATTTTGTGTATGTGTATGTGTATGTGTATGTGTATGTGTATGTGTATGTGTATGTGTATGTGTATGTGTCCCTGCAGATTTTACTTCACTAGTTGTTGCTGACTCTAGGGGTGGTGCTCATCTTTCAAGAACATTGAACCAGCACTGTCTGAAGACATTTCCATGGTCAGATGGCCAGCATGAAGTCACAGAGCACTATACCTTCCCACCAAGGTGGTACCTATTTATCTACTTGCATTTGCATGCTTTCAGACTGCTAGTTTGGCAATTAGGGTAAAGTAACAGGAGCTCACCCCATTGAATGGAGTTCAGGTCTTGAACCTGGGCTGCCGGCTTTCCAGCCATCAAGTCCAGCATCATAATCACTGAGCCACTCTGCACGCGCGCGCACACACACACACACACACACACACTGCTGGCTAAAACCTGTTGCTCACCTGCCTTTCCATCTGTGATTTCTTTGTTCCAACTTTGGCCAAGTTATTATAATATTATTGAATATTTATAAGTATTCTAGTTGATGAAGTATACCATGGCAATAAAATGTTCAAGATCAATTGCTTTCTTAAGGGAAGTGAAAAGGGAGCATGAGTAGGAACAGGAGACACATTTTGAAGATAATCTAAGAAAAGAAATCATCTTTGAGCAGAGTAGGAATTATCTTGATGAAAGGAAAGGGAAGTAAGGCAAAAAGATCACACTCTTGGTGAAGGAATGAAATGTGGCATTATATTCAGAAACATGAAAATAGGTGAGAAGTGGAAATAACAAAGGTAGCAAGTAAACAATGGCAAAAGAATCTGTGAGTTGAGAAAAAGATAGCCTATTTGCTCCCCCAAAAGGGGGGATCCCAGTAGAATATCATTTCAGTTAAACACAAAATTTGTATCTTAAAATCATAAATGAGCACCATGATAATATCTACAATATGGAACCATCAGAAATGATTATTTAGACCTAAAATATATCCATACTTGATCTATCTGTAGAATGATGCATGAGGGAAGATAATGTTTTCATTTAATCCAGTAGGAATTAATTATTATTAGGATTGTCCCTTTTAAAATATCCCATCTCCAGTTCTACAATCAGAAAACTGGCTGAATAATCAAGTAAGGAAGGCAAAGTTAAGCCACTTTTTCTAAGGCAGTTCAGTGATGTTGCAAAGTGTCTCGGATAAGACTACTAGTAATTACTCAAGAGACAAATACTGAGCAACCCAAATGGATCGGTCACTTGAAATGACTCTCCAGCTCCAAATTCAGCTATTAGCCACACTGTTGTCACACTCCTTCTGCCTTTTTTTTTTCCAGCTAACGTGCTTATAGGACTTTTTCTCAAAGCATTGTCTTTGAGCCTAGTAGTGCTTGAAAAGCATTATTGCTTCCCTACAACTTGGAGCTTACCAGTGATGGGATTCAGCCAGTTCGCACTACTTCAGGAGAACCGGTTGTTAACTTTCTGAGCAATTTGGCAAACTGGTTGTTGGAAGAAATCATTAGGGCAGAGAACCGGTTGTTAAATTACTTGAATCCCACCACTGCGCCTTACTGCGTCTTCAGAGCAGCACATCAGGACTAACATAATTTGTCAAAGCTACATAATGTTTTCTTCTGAAAAAAGTGTAGCATTGTAACTGAGCTATATCCATCTTAGCTGACTGTACACTGTTCCTAACAGAAAAGTCAGTTCTAGTCAAATCTCTAGATGGAACCACAAGGCCATTTTATAGAATCAAATGAAATGTCCATCTTTTCTATTTTTCCTTACATTGGTAGTGCCCAAGTGAGTAGCAGACCAGATGCTATCTGTTTAAGTGAGCTATGATATAGAAATAACTGGCTAACACAGTTCCCTGTTTTGACCTTTGGTTGTTGTCTTCCTTTGGTAAGTGGAACATCTTGTGCTTACAAAGGGTTTTATGTATAAGGCAGGTTTTGTTCAGGTAGTCACTGGAGAATATCTTTCTATTTCTTTCTTCTAAAACTATTTTTATGTAGATCTATTTGACAAATTTCCAGTGTACAGAGTACTAAACCTGTCCTTGCTAGGTCCAGTTTTGCAATCCTGTTTGTGATGGGGTGATCATATTTGTGAGCAGAAGAAATGCTACCTTCCAAATTATATCTATAAATAACAAGTGTCTACAATGGTATCACATATTTTTAAAATTAAGCTGCCAGCAACTACTATTAAATATTACCTAATACCTCACTGAAAATTAAATCAGAAAAAAAAAAATCTGTGATTTCATCTACGGTTATTACTTCAAACCTTACACACAGTATTAACTTATTTAGTAGGTTCTGATCATTCTAACTGGAACCTTATGCTTTTCCTAACTCTCACAGCCTTCTTTTTCTTGCATAGTCCAAAACCATGAGATACTCATTTTCCAATGGCTAGACCTTACTGCATAACATGACTGGAATATTTCCTTCCCCATCCATTATGGAACCAAATTGGGATATGAATAATTGAATAGGGGAGGAGTGGAAATACTAACAGGAACTTACCAGCCAAAAGACGCAAAGCAGAAAAAGTGATGAGACATCAGCAGGAAATAGCAGATTTGAGGTTGAGGAAGAAAAGCCACAAGGATGCATGCTGTGAACTGTCCCTGTGGGCTGAGCTGAGTAGAAAAGGGCTTCTTTGCCAGCTGTGAGGCATAATATAAAGTAAAAGGGAACAAGGTGGGTTAACCATAGATAAATAAGAGTCAAAGTGACCTTTTGTGCAGTATCTTTGAATATCTACATGAAACCAAGATGCCCAAAGCACCTTTGTAATATCTCCAACTGCAATAAACACAGTGGAATCTATACTGAAAGGAAAGCTGCAGGATCTGTCCCTATCACCTTTTAGTTTTTCATCTGGGTATCCATCATGTGTCTGCTCTAAAAATTTGCTATGTAGCAAATCAGATCAGGTATAGTCAATTTATTTCTAAAGAGGCCGAATTGCTCCCTGGATAGCAATGATCTGTCCCTGTAGTCTTTCTTGGCTGTGGTACAGCCAAATTGGGATCCTCAGTGCTTATCCTGTGCAGGATAACAATGAGTTAACAATGACTAAAACAGCTTTCTCATTGGACTTGGCACCTTTGGGATACTTTTCTAGGTCAATTTCCATCTCCTGGCCCTGAAATGTAAAGGTTAAGTGTACATCTCCACCGAAGATCACAAATGAAATTCCAATCTGATTGATTCTAGTCAGAGAACCCATAAATACGCACTCCAAATGGTAGATAGGTTAATAAGTCCACTCATTTCAACATCTGATATTGAAAATGCTCCACTTTCCCCTGATCAGTACTTCTCATATTTCACCAGCAAAACTGAAGTGATGAGGAATCAACAGTGCATCTCAAGTATCAATGATCATCGCTTCCTTCCTCCCTCTCCCTGTGTGATTCTTCAATGGACCTTGAATCTTTCACCCTGTCACTGCTTTTTTATCATTATCTAAGGTGATCGGTCAGCTCTGTGCCACCACCTGGCTCTTCGATCCGATGCCAAATGTACTACGAAAAGCTGTCATTCCCAAGCTCGTTCCATTTCTAGAGAGTCTCATTAACACCTCTCTTCCCTCTGGCTATGTGCCACTACAATTTCAGATGGCTGTTGTTACCAAACAGACCGAAAATACTATGTTAAAATACCTCTGAGAATCTGAGTTAAATTTATAAAAGCCTGGTAATTCAGGGCTAAGTAAAATATCCCATCTTTCACACACTACTTCATTCCAAAAGCCTATTTGTTCTATTTCATGTGAAAAGAGAAGCTGGTTTTACGGGATTTATATGTCAAATGTAATCTAGACTACACCAAATAGTAAAAACTATCAAGGCAATTTTTTTAAAAAAAAGGAAATAGGACTATCAAATAGAATGCATTCAGAACTGGGGATTTGACAGTTCCTCTTGAAATATATCCCCAAATATCTCAACTATATTAAAGAAAGTGATGGGTGAAGTTTCATTTTCAAATTTCTACTCCAGAATATCACCTTTCTTACCATTTCCACTCACTTAACAGTGTCAATGAAAGGTGCAAGTGAAAGAAAAAAACTGGGAAAGTTAGTTATTTGGACTTTCTTTCAAGCAAAACTTACATTTTGTTAGGACAGTAAACAATTACAGTTCTAGATAGAATTATCTAATGCAAACTTTGTTCAAGGATAGATGGTAGATAGATAGATAGATAGATAGATAGATAGATAGATAGATAGATAGATAGATAATAGTTAGATATGCTGCAAGAACATAGTGTGCTCTATTTTTTATTTTTTGTTGTATTTTTTCACTTATTTTAAGCGCTTGTTATGTTTTTTTTTTTACTAATGTATATGTGTTTAGGCTTTGTTCTTTTTTCTGTTATGATGTTAATAGCAATATAAATAAATAAATGTTATTTTTTATTTCATTTATTTCATTTATTAAGTTATGGAGCTGGTGAGGTGAGAGGTTAATGTACAGGAATAGTGGCATCATTTTTACAGTCCTTTTCTTCTGTTTGGTTTATCATTCTGTTTAGTCTGTGACAATTGTAAAAATATACCTGCACTGAAAACATAGTCTACTTGTTCTTCCCTCTATTCAGATTAGGACTTTTGCAGTCCATGGATGTATGTGAAAAAATAAAAAGTTCTGGAGGGGATCTTTATATTCCCTAAGCTAACCTATAACTCATTTCTTTAAAAAAAGAAACAGAATAATAGCACATTAAGATAGCAAAATCTTGGAAATATAATTGTTAAAATAAGAATAATCCTATGTTGTAGCCAAGAGAACTGAAAGCATTGCTGGTTTTCATTCTTCTACTACCCTGTTCCCAAACCAAGGATCACATACAATGAAACCCTAGCTATTGCACTTGCAAAATTCAGCTGGAGAACTGCCCACTATCATAGTATGAGTTGAGGATGGAAAGAACATGTGAAGGGTGTGAGAATGGAAAGAGTTTCCCTCTTAAAAAGCCTAATACTCTGTTTCCTACTCTAGATTTTTTTTTTTAAATGGGAGGAGAGAAAACAAGCAAAACAAAAATTAGCCCTACCCTTGTGGTGATATTTTAGCATCTCTAAAAGACCTCCTGGGTTCTTCTCAAAGTTGAGGAGACTACAAGGCAGCTCTTCATTTCTCAGTCATTGCCCATCCAGGGGTCAGTTATGGAAAACATGCTGCTGCGTACATTGATGAGGAAGCATAACAAGCCAAGGCAGAAATCAACACATCTTTATATATGGAATATCATGGGTCAAGATTTCTGAACCATAACTTACTGTCTGCTTTTTTTCCCTCCAAAATGGATTGGACACAGACATGAAGAGTTAGCTCGCATCCAATTTACATGTAATTTAAATTAAATATAATTAATAAGATTCTTCTCAAATCACCTATTTCTCCTACCCCATTAAAATGACAGTTTGTGGCGCAGTATTGAAAGAAGGAGGATTTGCCTACGATTGAAGAATGGACATTAAAAGTAGCGAATTTAGCAGAGATGGCCAAAATTTCAGCATATTTGAAGGACTACTCAAATGAAAGATACATTCTGGAATGGACAAGATGGATTGACTATATTCAAAACAAATATCGGACTAAAAAGTTTCAAACAGTTTATGAATGAATATAGAGATTTTAGAAAAGTATTTATATTTAGTCAAGTAAAAGGGGAGTTAAAGCACAAAAGGGAGATAGGAGTCTATAGATGGTTAGCTTATGTTAGTATATGTTTGTTGAATGCTATACCCTGTATTTTGCTCTGGGA
>JANHZT010008967.1:98577-111069 GCA_032468215.1 Stegonotus admiraltiensis | reverse complement strand
AGGTCTAATAGGACCAGGACAGAGGAACAACCCCTGTCCCGAGCCCTCCAGAGATCATCAACCAAAGCGACCAATGCTGTTTCCGTACTGTACCCAGGTCTGAAGCCTGACTGGAACGGATCTAGATAGACAGCTTCATTCAGGTACCGGAGGAGCTGTCGCACCACCACACTCTGAACAACCTTCGCTACAATTCATCTATCCAAACTGAGATCTTACTGTATGCTACTCTTTGGTTATCTTTTTTATAATACTCAGATAGAATAATCCTCCACAAAATTTGTAATTTTTAGTAGGAAGCAAATACAATTCCACTTCTTCTCTACTTGAGTCCATAGATAAACATTCAATTTAGTTGTAGATTTTTGGTTTGTTTTGATTTTGGTTATGGTCTACCCAAAATTGTAAATATAATTCTAAATGGAATAAAAAATTCTGCATTAAAAAATGAAGGCACAATAAAAGCAATCTGACAGATGTGTCCATCTTTCCCAAATGCAGATCTATTTCTTGACCTGGATAGTAGAATAAGAAGCAATTTTGAGTAAAGAAACATGTCTGAGTTCCAGAATGCATGGATAAGAATTTCTATTCTTTTCTATTTTTATAAAAGTTACCCAAATTCACAAACACATCATCTTGGAAAAAAATGAAGTAGGAAAAAGTGAAACTGACAGATTCATTGATCCAGGCAATGGTGAGCTCGACAAAGCTTAAGTCTGAATTCCTGTCTATTTAACCATGTTTGTGGTATTGAATTAGAGTTGTCACATCTTTTTTGTCAAAGGCTGCTCATCTTTAACAGTGACGTGTCGGGCAAGTGCAACATGATCCCCTCTGTACTGGGAATAGCTGCGTCTAATGAATTTGGTTGGAACAGATGGTTGAGGATTTTGTTCATTTAACTTCTTTCATACAAATTTAACAAATTTGCAAACTTCTGCATAAACAGAGAGCATAGAGCTTGAAATTTGAAATGTTAGAATTTGGGGGGCTGAGGGAAGCCAAACAAACAGAGTTATCCAGACCTGCAGTATGTTCAACTAGCAGACGGTTAGAAGGCATACTGGAGTCACATAGAAGGAATCAGAAGTTTCTGGGGAAATAAAAATTGGTGGACATAACTGTGTTAATTTTTTTCCAGATAAGTTCAAAGGGATATTTATGGAGATTCTCAGTCAATCCAGGTCATGGTTGTTCCAAAGTTGCTTTTTCAAAAGGCAACTGGACTTTTGGGTTTTTCTTTGAAGACGTTTCGCTTCTCATCTAAGAAGCTCCTTCAGTTCTGACTGGATGGTGGAGAATGGAAGGCTTTATACTCCTTGAAGACAGCTGGTCATTTGCATTCTTTTATAGAGTTGTTGAGGCCACCCGGAGATTTATCTCTATCCTCAGGGTCACCTGAGTGCAAATGGGTATGGAACCTTCTTGGAACTGTTGAGAGAGGCCTCTTTGAGCCATCTTTCTAACCAGTGGTCTTCTCTGTCCAAAATGTGGACTTTGCTGTCTTCAAAAGAGTGGTCTTTGCCTTTTAAATGCAGATGGACTGCTAAGTGTAGTCCTCATAGGTTTGTTCTCCTATGTTGTGCCATGTGTTTATAAAGTGGTTATGAAACAACCAATCCTTCCATTCCCTACCATCCAGTCAGAGCTGAAGATGTTTCTTGGAAACAAGTCCAGTTGCCTCTTGAAAAAGCACCCTTGGGACAATTCAAAGGGATGTTTTTGACCTTTAAAACCCTGAGAGCTTAGGGGCAGGTTACCTGAAGTAGAACTGCCTCTGGTAGATGCTTAACCAGACCTTATAATCCTTACACCAAAAAGGAGCCAGGTGGGCCTATACAAGGGAGAGAGCTTTTTCTGTGGTGGCATCTCATTTATGGAATTTCCTCCCTATCAACATATTGGACTCCTTTTAGAATAATTTTGTACCAAGTGAAGACCTTTCTATGTTCCCAGGATTTTAAATTGTTTGTTAATTCATAGATGATAGATAGATAGATAGAGATACAGATACAGATACAGATACGGATATAGATTTTGAAAAATGTCTTGTTGCCTAATTTGTATGGCGTTGTTATTGTTTGCTTGATTAGATTTTTTAACTTACATTTTATTTGAATTAGTGCCCTTGATTGAAAACTGCTGAGAGCGCTTCAGCTGTCCTTTTAAAAAATGATTAATTAAATAATGTCTCAGTGCCTACAGTAGGAATCGTAACAGTGTTTTGTTTTTAAATTCACAGCTAAAGCCTTCTTCAGAAATTTGAAAAATGACATGATGGAAACACCTGCTATGAATCTGTCCTGTTCACATTCTAACTTTTAAGTGTTGATAGGGAAGTCTCTGTGAAGTAAGTGACTACGTGCAGTTCAACATAAGTATAACATAGCATGCAGCCCTGCATTCATTCATTACTTCTACAATAGCCAATGTGGCCTTCTCTCTGATCAATTGCTATACTAGAGAAAACTCCAGTTTGATCAGAAGCATCTTAGGAAACTAAGCTTTGTCAATCCAAGAAATGAAAGTCAGTTTTGAGTGGAAAATAATTTCCAACTTTAAATTATTTGGTAGCTTGGTTATATGCCAGCATGCAAGTGGTCTAAGTTTCCTTGAATCACATTTGTTGGAAATGACTTGGTTATGAACGTACAAAAAAATATCAATCGCCCAGAGTTACAGCCATATTGCATGTATTAAATGAGTGTGTTTAAAAACCAAAAGCAATTGTAATTTTAGTTCCATGTTTTTCAAATTAGGTTCTGGTGTCACTATTCACAATCGTCAGGCTATCTACCACTGGCTGATTGGACATGGCTCTGTTGAGAAATTTTTAAGCCTGAAGTTTGCTCCATGGGGAAGCTTTAAATTCTACCAGAAATAAAAAGAACATTCCGGGGCAGACAAGCTTCTATAAAAAGCAGCTTTCCTGTTATCATCAGCCCTACTTAGCTGTACAGAAGTCTAGGCATAGCGTTTTAGTTGACATGGGACAAAGTCTACGATTCCAATGTAGCACCAGGCAAGAGCAGAGTGCCCTGTATCATATGCAATGTACAGCTACTGTCCAAAGGTTTCCTGGGGGGTTTAAATGATCATACTGGCTATCCACTTAAAATTAGCAGCCTTTTTATCCATCCAGAGAAAATTTGGAAAGTCATTTGTTCTCCCCGTCATGTTTCCAAAGACAGCATGCTTCCAGCTGAATCTTTCTTTTTATATATGCACATATTCAATGTATATATTTGCATTTTGAAATTTTAGTTATTACGACATTGATACATTAGTGTTAGAAAAATACTAAAACACACAAGTTAAGTAGCTTTTTAGTCTTTTGAATGCCAAATGTAGAATTGGCTGAAAAATGGCATTAGGGATCTTCTGAAGATACTCACTTTCCAACACAAACAATTAAAATGGCTCATCTCATTGATTTAAATTATACTTGTACAAATAGAAAAATATGAATGAAAGAACTGGGGATCAAAATGATAAAAAAAAAATTCACAGTGACCCACTTGGTTATTAGTTAGGGACTGAACTCATTTTCCATTTGAATCTGAAGCCATGTGGACAGGTTCTTGATATGCCCTGTGTAGGATTTTCTTCTTGGCTCATAAATGTAATGCTGACAGTTTTAACCATAATCTTGAACATCCCAAAAGCAACCTTTACATTGGTCGCGGAATTCTTAGTAAGCTTATATAATTTGTAATAGAACATTTGACTTTCTCCTAAATTCTTTCTTCCTTCTTATTGCCATGATTTATCTTGTATTGACCTTCTGACTACACAATGATAAAAATAAATAAAAGTGTTTTCTTTGTTCTGTGTAAGAAATGTGATTCATTCATTGTCTTTAATAGACTTTCAGTTCACCAGGTATCTGTACGAGGCTTGGCAGCTCTAAGAAGAAACTACAACTAAACAAATACAGATAGATAGACTGGAAAGTCTTATAAATCAGTTGACGATATTCTGCTACTACTTTATATAAGACCTGAATTTAAAATATCATGTGCAGTTCTGGTCACTACTTTATAAGACAAACATTGCCGGAATTGAAAACTTACAATGGAGGGCAAACCATATGATGTAAAATATGAGGAATGAGAATTATAAAGACAGATGAGTATAAGAAAGACGGAGCCCTAATGTGCAGGACTGAGTGCTTCTATTAAGGAACCAGGCTCTCAAAAGTCAGTAACTCAACACTCCTGATTTTCTCGTAGAGGCAGTAAGTGCATGAGCTGAAAGAAATTAGTTCACATTAGCAGCACTCTTAGGAAAAATCAGAAAATTATGTCAGCAGCATTATTCCCAGCTAAGCCTAAGAGGGCATTTTCATGGGAAAGAGAGAGTGGGGAAAGGGAAAACCAGAATTACATTTACACTTGAAGCATCCTAAATATAACAAAGGAAAAGGGGAGATGTTTCATTTCTTACAGAAAAGTACTAGTGTCAAAATAAGGACCAATTTAGTTTTTTTTTTAAAAAAAATTTTTAAGTCAATAGATTAAAGATGCTTCATAAGGGAGTCAATACTTACAATCCAGCAAATGTTTGCTTAGCAGATTGACCCAAGTCAGGTTATTAGTCCATCAGATAGAAGGATAGGAAATTGTTTTGGACTAATAGCATGTGTGAAATTTTGGGATACATTGTGGATGCTTTCATTTGTTGGAGTGAAAGGGAAAGATAGCTTGATTGTCCACAGAATAGCTGCCATGATAGTGTGATAATACACAAAGCATCCCTAATCAAAAGGTGTAGAATTGTTTCCCAGCATCAGGTGGAACTGCTTCCCAGCATCAACCCCTAACCTTCCAGGATGCTTCCCCTAGGACTCCCAGCTTTCCTTTGAGCATGAGCTATGAGTCTAGAGGTACACCCAGATAGTACACCACTCTTGAATGGGAATGGGAAAAGCAATCCCATTCAAGATCAGAGATGGAATATCCTGGTGTCTAAGGGGCCCCAACACCCAAAACCACTTGGTTGATTCAGTCAGAGACAGTTTCTCCTTATCCAAACATGCACAGCCACCAAGCACTGGAATAAGGCCTTGAGAGCCTCACTTGGCCTCTCAAAGTCAAAAGATACAATTGATCATCATCAGTATACTGATGATAATGAACTTCAACTGGCAGATTAACCCTGTAATTTCATATAGATTTTGAATAAAAGAAGAGTTGAGCCCTGAGGTATCCCACAATGGAAGGATACTTCGGGGGTATGATCTCTTTCAACCACAATAGAAAGGAGCTCCCTAACCCTAAACCCAGAGCGTTCCCCGAAGGACATCATGGTTAACAATACATAAAGCCTCTGAAAGAATCAGGAATGCATTGGTGGATGCACCACTTTCATCCCAACTCATCTAGACATAATGAAAACTGTCTCTCTGCTAAATCTGGACCTGAAACCTTACTGAAGCAGGTCAAAATAATCCACTTCTTCCAATGAGACATTTCTTTTATAACTAGCCATCTACAGGGTTCAGCAAAGGACAATGGCATATATTAGGACTTTGGCCCTGGGGAAAATCTCACGCGAACTATATGTATGCTTGATAATGAAAGAAGATGCTGTAACTATTAATTAAAATTAATAATAATTTTAATAAACACATTGATAAAGAAGGTCCATTGGATCTTAGAATATGATTTTCTCATCTACTTAAATAAAATGTTTTACAAAATAATATAAAGGAGAGAAAAAATCTCATTTGATATTTAAAGCCTAAATAATATATCAGTGATACAATCAACTGCGATCATCTTACAAATTTGATTTTTTTATATCCCTATAGAATTCTCAGAGACTGCAGCTGAATTTATACAGTAGGACATGAAATTAGTCAGCTTTGAAATAAGCATTCAGTTCAATCCTTTAGCTTCCAGGTTTTGTTCTTTGTTTTCTGCACTGTAGCTTCCCAAACTCTTATTCTCAAAGATCAGTTTTTATTTCAAATTGGAATGCAAAATGGAAAATACTGGTTGCAATCATAACAAATACACAACATTTAACATGCATTCTGTTCACACCTGGTCCTTGGGAATATAGTTATTTGTCTCTGTCCTCTAAGGTAAGATGAGCAAAATCTAGCATAATAAAGAAGTATGATACACAAACCCCACAGAAATAATACCACTTTATTCCCTAAATGAAATGTATTTGGATGTGTTAAATATCTTATTTTTATACACTTCAAGGAAGCTATTTTAAAAAAGGCAGGAACGCATTTCAGTGTGTCTATCACACTGCAAATCGTGCAAATATAGTAAAGCCCTCTCATATTAATTATTGATAAAGGATTAAAACTGTTAAAAGCACATTTTTAGCAGACACCAAGGGCATTTTAATTTAATAGTCATATTATCTGTTAAATACAACACTTGGATCAACATTTCAGAATGATTTTATAAAAAAGAAAGCATGCGCAATTTATTCTTTACTATTAGAAACAGGAGAAACCACTTATCACAAAATCTATCTAAAAATAGGTACAATATTTGGTACACATTAAAACTTCTCTTAAATATTTCCTTAAGCTTGACTGCTCTTGGAATCAATTCCCCAACCATTGCTCTATCAATGTCATTATTCTTGGAAATCTTCCCTCACATCACAGCTTCCTCTTATGCTAGCAATGCAGCTTTTGCTGATAGAAATTTCCACTTGCAAAGCAGAAGTAGCAATAGAATAGCACTTAGACTTATATCCCGCTTCGTAGTGTTTTTACAGCCCTCTCTAAGCAGTTTACAGAGTCAGCATATTTCCCCCAACAGTCTGGGTCCTCATTTTACCCACTTCAGAAGGATGGAAGGCTGAGTCAACCTTGAGCCGGTGAGATTTGAACTGCTGAACAGCAGCTAGCAGTCAGCTGAACTAGCCTGCAGTACTGCACTCTAACCACTGCACCACCTCTGTGATTTTCCTTTGATCTGTTACCGGCCAAAAGAAATAAGCAATTATTTGCTATTATTATTACTAGCCAAGATACCATCTCTGATATAGGATATGCTTGCATGCTTCCCAAGGTGCGCCATAGGAGGGCAAGGTGGCTTCAAATCAGAGAGAAAGATAAGCAGTTCTTCCTGCAGCATCACCCAAGGCTCTTTCCCTTTCCAGAGCTGCCTCACAAGCAAACACTGCACCGGGAAGATTCAGAGCTCCCAGGAATCTGACTGCCTGCACAGAACGCCAGCTCTTCTCCCTGCCAAAGTAGTATCTATTGAGCTACAAGTAGTCTTCGACTTATGACCACAATTGAGCCTAAAATTTCTGTTGCTAAATGAGATATTTATTAAGTAAATTTTACCTCATTTTACAACCTTTCTTGCCACAGTTGTTAAGTGAATCACTGAAATTGTTAAGTTAGTGATACAATTGTTAAGTGAACCTGGGTTCCCCATTGACTTTGCATGTCAGAAGGTCTTGAAAGGTGATCACATAACCCAGAGACACTGCATCCATCCTAAATATGAGTTAGTTTGGTAACATGACTAGACGGATGCTGCAACGGTCTTAAGTGTGAAAAATGGTCATAATTCTTTTCTTTTTTTTCAGTGCCATTTTAACTTTGTACAGTCACTAAATGAACTATTGTAAGTCAAGGTCTACCTGTACCTATATAGAACATGTTTTTGAACTGTTAGGTGGACAAAAGCTGATGAGAATAAAGGGCGCTCACCCTGCTACGCAGTGCTTGGGCTCGAACCACCGTGGTGGAAATCACCTTCAGTGTCATTAAGCCACTGAGCCATCATGTCTCTTAGAATGGTTGACCGAGGGTTGGTGGTGAATAAACTTGCTGTTATCTGTTGTCTTTT
Source organism: Stegonotus admiraltiensis (assembly GCA_032468215.1). Lineage (NCBI taxonomy): Eukaryota > Metazoa > Chordata > Lepidosauria > Squamata > Colubridae > Stegonotus > Stegonotus admiraltiensis. The sequence continues at coordinate 103,231 of JANHZT010008967.1, read as the reverse complement.
CTGTTGCTTTGTTACATCAATTGACAACATCTTGAAATATACAAAGCCAATCTGAAGGATGCCAGCTGGAGAACTGTGGCACAATTGCAATCAGAGTGGCATATATTTGGAAGACACCAGTCTGGAGAAGACTATCTTAACCACCACATCATGCCAATTTACCTCCATTGGATCAGGGCTATCTTAAAAGCATTATGGGCCCTGGACAAAGCAGTGTACTGGAGCCCCTACAACAACTACTCACAGGAATAAAAATGTAAATGGTCAATAAAATTAAACATGTATTTGCATGTTAGTATTAATTTAAAAAATGCAGTAAAATGTAATAAATATATTGCTTTATTTATATGATACAAGGTGCATTGAAGAGTTAACATACACAGATTAGTATGGGGACCCTATGCTCATGGGTCCTTTAATACAATGGGGGCAAGTGTTCATCAGGCCCATGCATTAAGACAGCCCTGCATTGGATCAGAGACAACTTCAGAAAATTTGAAGAAATCAAGGAATGGTAAAGAGAGCATTATGTCCTTTAATACAATGGGCACAAAAGCAGTAAATTGGATTATCCCAGGTGCCCACTGGTAAACACTAACCTTGTGGGATCTTGAAAATGATAGTTCTCAGCCAGAGAATTGAGCTGCATTAGAATGTTATTGCAAATCAGCAATAACTTAACTTATTGCTTAACGCATTGTAAGCCGCCCTGAGTCTCCGGAGAAGGGTGGCATATAAATCAAATAAATAAATAAATAAATAAATAAAATTCAGACGAGGCAAAATAAACGTAATAAGAAGACTGGGCCTCAATTATTTTACTACCTTAAAAAAAAAGCTAAAACATCTTTTTAAAAGAAGAAGAAATAGAAGAAATGCTTATAAATAAATGATCACAGCAATACTTTAACCGGTTTTTTTTCTTACAAAGCTATCCAGTTAAATAGAAGTGTGTGGGGGGAGGGGGGGGAATGAGTCCATGCCTGCAGTCTGGTGTGGAGATACCCTGCAGCTATCATACAAACAAGACAGAATCACAACTTGAAAACATTCACCCACAGAAGCTGAAAAATATAGAAAATAAATACGTATTTACGATGCAAAAAACTGCTTTGTCAGAGCAAACTGCTCAGGATGTGTTTCTGAGGGTTGAAAATATGGTGAGACTGCAACATTTCTGTTAGCACAGAAGTTTCAAAAAACCCCAACAACTGAGAATTGTTAACTGCAAATCGGATCACTTACATTTCAAACCCTACTCCAAATGTCCATCTCCAGCTTTCCTCTTCCTCTTCTCTCCATTCCATGAAAATTCATTATTTTTTGCATATTGAGAGTGTTTTTTTCTAAAATAGCACCTCCACTTATAACTTAACGTAAACTGCAGTGCCAATTCCCAGCTGCATTGCCTAAGTAATTTAAAGGAAAATTATACAAAAATAAAAAATAAAACTTAAAAAAAAAGACTCTTGACACAAAATGTATGCAGAATTTCTTTTTCAATGAAGATCTAATAAAGATCTAATAAAGCTCTTAAGTCTGGCTATGTAAAAAAATGCCCTTTTCACAGCTGATAAAATACAAATTAATCCTTGGAGTATTTAATATATGCCTATTTATTACTTTCAAGTAGGGAAGTAGTGCTGCAATTAATAAAGCTTGTTCTGCAGTGTACGTTGCACTCGGATTCTCTCTTTGGAAACAAAAACAAAAAATGGTACTTGTATTTTTGCTTTCCATGTCTAGAGATGCTATTTGAGAAACTCTGATTCACCTCAATGATATGTTCACTAAATACATTGGTATTCACAAAGATTTATCTCTTTTGCACAGAAATTGTGTTGGCTGGTTATCTCTGGGAAGCACAAGAAAATGATCAAACCTCTCATCCCAGACCACCAAGATTATTTTTTTTATATTTTTATTATAAAACGATTTTTATTGTAGCATGAATACAGGTAGTCCTCAACTTACAACCACAATTGAGCCCAAAATTTCTGTTGTTAAGTGAGATATTTGTTAAGTGAGTTTTGCCCCATTTTATGACTTTTCTTGCCACAGTTGTTAAGTGAATCACTACAATTGCTAAGTTAGTAACCCGGTTGTTAAGTGAACTTAACCCCATTGACTTTGCTTGTGAGAAGGACGCAAAAAGGGATCACATGATCTTGGGACACAGAAACAGTAATAAATATGAACCAGTTGCCAAGCCTCTGAATTTTGATCACATGACCATGGGGATGCTGCATCGGTTGTAACTGTGAAAAATGGTCATAAGTCACATTTTTCAGTGCCATTGTAACTTTGAATGATTACTACATGAACTGTTGTAAGTCAAGGGTTACCTGCATATGCATATACACATGCATGCTTTTTGGCTGCAGGCAGCTCATGAGCCAAATCCTAACGAAAAGTATAAACACTACAAATTAAATAAATTGTAACATGAATCAAATCTAAGAAAAATAACCAGAGACGCTGAAAGTTTTGGTATAGTCCAGCAGCAAAATGTGCAGGTCTGTTGTGGCCTGTCAGCTGCCAGCCCCTCCAGCAGCCGAATCAGAGGAGGAGGAGGTGTGGGAGTCAGGATCAGCATCAAGGCAACCTGAGAACTCCGAAGTTGATGTGGGAATGGAGCTGGCAGAGAGACAGAGACAGAGACAGAGACAGAGACAGAGACAGAGACAGAGACAGAGACAGAGACAGAGACAGAGACAGACAGACAGACAGACAGACAGACAGACAGAGGTGGAGCCTGGGCTGTCCATCAGCCCTCAGATGGAGAAACAACATCCCCCAGGTCTGGAGGTGGCTGATGAAGAAGAGGAGGAACAGCTGGGTCCAGTGCCTGATGTGCACATGCACAGAAGGCAGAGGAGAGGAGAGCAGTGGAAATCCATGGGCCGATCATGGAAGAGCCACCACTGCAGGCGAAGCCCCACCCTAGCTCTGGGGATAAAAGGCAGGGGGCAGAGATGAATAGATATGGCAGACAACTATTCATCTCCTGGCCAGACAGACTTGTTAGCCTGTGGTGAGAGAAAAACTTTTTGCCAGGGCTGCTGTTCCTAAATCTTTGAGTTAACTTCAGAGGGTTTTTCGTGTTTGGGGAGCTGGGTCAGAACAAGGTCTCATGAGGGGAAGATTTAAACCAAAGCAAACTCTTGACATAAACAGCAAAAGTATTAGGAGAACACCAAGAAAGAAGAGTAAATCAGACATCTTAGTTCTGCCCACAACTGCTCCCATGCTCTGATTGGCCCATCTTCTGGAATAAGGGGAACATCCTAGATCAGTAGCCCCCAATCTTTGGGATAGCAGGAACCAGTTCCTTGGAAAGAGATTTTTCTGTGGACCAGAGGGGGCATGGTTTTGCACACTGCCTGCATCCCGTGTATGGGCTTCACTTGTTTCCACGGTCCAGTTTCTGGCATACCATGGCCCAGTGCCAGTTCACGGACTTGGGGTTGGGGACCCCTGTCCTAGATGAATCATACAGTGAAAGCAAGTTCATGAGAAGATTGTTCAAATATCCTGGTCCTTGACTGTTTAGGCCTTGTAAGGTAACAATCAGCCTAATAACCAATACCCTCAAAAATAGCTATTGTTCTTTCTTAAATCGTAAAGAAAGATTGTTTGCTTTATTTTAAGCTGAGTCCTTAATACAAATCCAAAACTTATTTTAGTTGCTAAAGTCTATTTTTTGCCACATTAACAGTTAAAAATCATAGAGGTGCAAATTTTGCTAGAATATTTTTTTTAAAAGAAAAGGTCTATCGATTAACATATTTGAAGACAAACCAGGCTCACATATGACATAAATTATAAAGAAACTTGCTTATAATTGCAGTGCTGACTAAGTTATTTTTTTTTAATACAAACTGCAGTGCCATTGCAATATGACATTATTAAAGATTACAGTGTCCTTATCTAGTGTACTAGAAGAATGAAAGCAGAGAAGTCTCTTGGATTAAACAGCAGAGCTTGGGGATTAGTTGCTAACTTGAGCCCAAGAGCTACTACACAGGTGAAGAAATCATAAGGACGATTTACTGTATTTATTAGATTGCCTTTAGGTACAAAATGATGTTCCAGATGAATAGCAATATAACTAAAGTAATTCATCATCATTAAAAAAGTATTTGAAAACATGAGAAGAAAAAAGGGACTCTTCAACAACTAGAAAGCAGTGTCTAATCTGACCTGATTTATGTATATTTCCTTAGTTCTATACTCCATACTCCATACAGGTAGCCTTTGGACTTAGGACCACAAGTGAGCCCAAAATTTCTGTTGCTAAGTGAGGCAGTTGTTACGTGAATTTTGTTGAATTTTGTGACCTTTCTTGCCACTTCTTAAGTGAATAACCGCAGTCACTAAGTTAGTAACACAGTTAATTGAATCTGGCTTCCCGATTATGTTTGCTTGTCAGAAGGTCAAAAGGTGATCATGTGACTATGGACACTGCAATCATCTGTCAGGGTTCCAAGTAACACCCCCAACAAAAGCAGACTCCGAGGCTAGAAGTTTCTCAAAGTTCCATTTTATTAGAGATGTCAGATTGGCACATCTGAAACAACCCGAATCTGAAAGCTTCCAGGTTTTCCCCACCCAAAAGAAAGTCCAAGTCCCTTCCCCTGCACCCACATGTCCA
>JANHZT010008967.1:77102-80401 GCA_032468215.1 Stegonotus admiraltiensis | reverse complement strand
GATAGATAGATAGATAGATAGATAGATAGATAGATAGATAGATAGATAGATAGATAGATAGATAGATAGATAATTTAGAGTCTAAGTGACTTCAAATGAGCCTGGGTGACTTACATTTTGAAGGGAAGAAACAGATCACAGACCTCCTTCAAGAAATTTATACAGGCTCAGAATTGTAGGTCAAGTCCTGGAAGAACAAACAGATTTTCAGAGACATTGGAATATCAACAGAGTGGGAAATATAAGGATTTTTGGAGGGGGAAGGGCTGCTATTCCAGATGGTCGGCAATGCGACAACAAAGTCATACTTCCTACTTAAAGAATGGCCAAAGTAGTTCAAAAACAAAATCAAAATACTTTAACATTTTTCCCAGGGTTAAATAGTTTGTTTGGGTCAATTCGGGCCCAGAAATCCCAAGTTAAGTGGATCAAGTTGAGTGTTGCAGTGGTCTCCTAGCTTCTCATTTCTCCTAAAGAGCTAGCAAGGAATGCTTTGAAAGCACTAAGTGTTTAACACCTCTTGTTGAAGGACATGCAAGATTAAACATAGGTCCACCTTTGTAGGATGGATTCTCACCAACAAGCTTTTCAAAAACCTGATTTGATAAAGAATTAATCTCATTTAAAGCTAACCCTCCGGATGCACTCAGAATAGCCAAAGACTGTTTTATACGACCTCTCACATTGTGGAAGCAGAACACAAAGCTCTTTTGAGGAAGAACAAATTGATGTGACAGCAGGAAGACTAGAAAAGATTGCTGTGAGGAGCCCAAGAGAGAAAGAGAGATTTTGCTGTTCTTTTGCATTCAGCTAATAGCTCTGTCCCCAGAGAAGTGCTTGGACCAAGGAATGCAATCACATCTGAAGCCTGGGTTAATTAAGCTGAAGAAATAGTCAGTAGTGTCCACATAGGGAGGGGCAAAGGGGTTCTGAGTGACACACACAATGTCACAGTGTCATGATGCAAACCCTGCCCCTTTTTCAGCATGTATCATGATGTCACATACATGCCCCAAAACATGTCAATGCTGCTTTCATTATTCCAACCCCTGGATGTTGCATGAGAGGTTTTTGTACTCAAATATGACCACTGGTATCTTTTGAACCCAGCCCCAGACAAAAAATGCTGGCAAGGTTGTGCCTCGCTCCCCTCCTAATTAACGTCTATCTTAATATTCGGGCTTTCTATAAACATAAATCCAAAGCTCTTCACTAAACCACACTTAATTTTCTAGGTTTGTTTGCACTGGCAGCACAGCAATTCTTTACATAATCAATTCAGCTTTTATTGTTCAGATATTAGCCAAATACTGCCAGGACAAAGGGGTATAAATAAATCACTGCCAGTGTAAGTGTGAAATTAATGGTTTTCAAACTGAGCAGATAAAGATGTTCAATTGCTTAGGTATTTCATTTCTGGATACATCACATATGTGAGGTCACAGTCCAAACTCAAATGTCTGCAAAAGCAATTATTAGATTTGCCAGCTGCAACAGGAACATTTAAGTTTCTCGTGCAAATTAAGTATTTGTTGCAAGAATTCTGAGTCTTCTATTGTTGTGCTTAGCTTGTGCTTAGCTTTTGATCATCCTGACTTGCTTATTCAGTCTAAATTTATTAGAATTTATTGCAGGTCCTTCACTCCATACAAATGCCCTCCTTCAGATACAATTATCATGTTCCTCTGTATTACCCCAAATGAGAATTTGCCATCTGAAATATTGGCCGAGACAATCCTTTTGGGGTGAATTGCTGGCTCACCCAGGGTTTGATAATAAGCTTATTTCTGCTTATAAAACTATTGCCAAAAAAAGGCTTTCCTTTTGTGGCTTTTCTTTTCCACTTTGAATGTAATTCAGTCTCAAAAGAGCTGAGAAAGAAGTTAAACAGAGATCCTTGATCTGGATATTCAGAGTGATAGATCTAAACAACTTTCTGTATTGCCTGAAGGACCTCTTCCATAGTCCTTTCAAGACCACCCCAAGTATCTTTACAGCATTTCTTCTGCTACTTAAAAGAAAGTGGCTACGTTTGTAAGATGTTATGCCTTATCTTCAATGTTGAAGAGGTTAGGATTAATCAATTGTCCCCTTTACTGTATTTATGTTGGAGAAGGAGTGGAGGAACTTGGGCAGACTTAAAAGAGAGATCAGCCTAGAATCCTTATATAACCACAAGCAACTCCAACCCACCCGCCCCCCGCCCCTTGAATTCCTTGGACCCTTATCTAACTCCAAGCAGTTGTTGACCATTAGTTCAGAAGTTTCCTGCGCAAAGGCTTTTAGCAATAAATCAGTTTCATTGGATCTTCACATTTGGACATCTGACAGTTTGGTATACAGTGTTTATATTTCCACATGCCTGGTTATTTGTTTATTTTAATTTATTTATATCTTGCCTTTATTATTTTTATAAATAATTCAAGTGGCAAACATAGCTAATAACCCTTCCTCCTATTTCCCTCACAACAATAACAACAATAACAACAATCCTGTGGGATTATAAATAGTAGTTTATAAACCACTATTTAGTGGTTCTGTGGAAATTATCTGCTTATTTGCAAAAATTTTCAGGAACATAACGAAGTGGCCTTAGAAATATATCACACATTTATGTTGCTGTTTATTTATATTGGATATTATATTGTTTTATTTTTCATGCGGTCTTGGGCTGTAAATCAATAAAGTAAACCTGAATGCTCTGTAACATGTTATTTTACCCATTTTGTGATTGTGAACACCACACCAGCAAGATTTTCTTCAACATGTTTCAAAATTCCAAACATTCTAACCAGTCCAAAATCTGAAAACATCTGGAAACTTTTGCTCAGATTTGTTGTTAGCCACATTGTCCACAAATCCATAGTTAAAAGCAAAAGTATTGTGTAAATTCTAAAAATGAATTTGATGCGTTCTATTCTCTACAAGCTCATTTCTCAAAACCTTGTCCTTCACTCCATTGAATTCTTGGAAAAACCTCGGTATTTTCCAATAGAAGTCTGTCAGAGTGCGCACCATGTGACTATGTGAGACAACCTAGGAGCAAATACAGTAAACAGAGGTTTGTATTTAAATAGTGGCTTTATCTACAAAGAATATATACATACGCGTACTTTAGTCAGACCTCAAACGAACAGCAATCAGCAATTTCAGCACAGAAGCACACCCGGAGAAAGAGATGTGCCCCAACAGGGACTCTTCTTATTACAGGCTCTTAAAGTGATATCAGCACAAACACCTTTCTGACTCATTCCCAGTATTACATCATCATAGCAACTGGTCGGCTCTTAAATCATTAC
>JANHZT010008967.1:64602-72102 GCA_032468215.1 Stegonotus admiraltiensis | reverse complement strand
AGTGCCAGTTTATAGGGATCATATATTGTATCATAAAATATTCAATCTGAATGTATGATGTGGGCCAGTTTCCAAATCAAGCTATATTCTATAGTTAGTATCATAATAATTTATCGTGGCTATTTTTGGTTCACTTTATAGCATTAGGTAGTTCATAATCGGCATTCATTTCACAGCAATATTTATTTGTATCCATGTTTATTGACTTTACTGAAAGCTTAAAACATTACTATCCTTGGCTTCTGTGCTAAATTAGCAAAGAAGAGAGGAAGAAAGTGGAAGGAGCAGAAAGATAACACAGAACCCCCTTCCATGTTTGAGAAATTGAGGTATTAGTAATTTTCCAGAATACAGTTTCTGGTCAAGGGTTCATGACAAACAGTACAGTGTCATAAATGTTTATAACACAAATACAAGGTGCACTTCTTGTTACTGGGACAGCAGTGAAGGGCAGGGTTGGGTTAGGGTTGATATTTAATATAGCTGCTGAAAGTTAACAAAAAAGTGAGGGAAAGAAAGATTTTTCTGCTGACTACCAATCTTGAAAGAAATAGAGTTTAGGCAATCACACACAACACACACAAACACACACACAAACGCACAAACCTTCCCCCTGGCAAGTTGCCTTCTTACTATTTAATCTCAGGAAACGGACTTTATCTGAGGCTACAGAAGCAAAATATTTCTTGGCCACCACCAGCAAAGGAAATGCTCTTTTGATTCGTAGTGCTACCTTCCAGGACTAGCATGAGGATTGTGCTGCAGCTACAGTTTGAAGCCATCAGATGTGATGGAATGTAGTCTGGATTCCCGGGAGGGAGGGGCTGCATTCCAGAGGGTCAAGAGGCAGTGAAGCATGGAAAGTTTGGCTGGGAAGAAGAGAGTTAAAACAGCTCCTCCCTTGTGATTCCCAGAATATATCTATGGTAATACAAATAGTTGCTTTCGTTGGTTAAGATTTCTTTCTATAGGGGAGGAACAATAAAGAAAACTACTCAGAAGTAGCTCCATGTGTCTTTCTTGATTCTTGGAGGGGGGGAGACTGCTGATACCAAAGTTCTCCATCCACCCATAGGAGACAACTTCTGATCTAAAGTGAAGAGTTCCAACCTGAGCTATTTCATACAGCCTGAGAAGACTCTCCTCCAGGCCTTCAAGAAGACTTCCTCCTACTGGAAGGGAATTTGGAGAATTCCACTCTAAGCAAAGTATCTTGAAGTCATCAGGGGATCTAGTAAAAAACAAAGCCAGGCTAGTTTTGTACCTGCCTCCCTTCAGGCAAGCGCCTCCACTGACCTGGTTTCATGTCAATAGAAGATTGTTGTGCATTTCTTGCCTTGTGGTATGGTATTCACCCTTGAGTAGCAGCTAATTTATCTTGCCTGATTTTCAGTGGTTCTGTTTAAGAGCTGCACATACACAGGTTAGAATGATGATTGAAATGTTGGGATTGGTTATCTTAAAAAGGCATTAAAAATGGACAGATTTCCAAGTACTTTAATTTTCAGCCTTACAGGAGGGTGGGCCCCTTATCCTGGTTAATTCCAAAATGACATCCCATTCCAACCCTCTTTCACAATCCCATTGGAAACACAGAATCGTAAGGCTAGAAAAGATGCTCTAGCCTTCTATCCCTATCCCCTTCCCAAAACAGGAGTTCTCATGCCCTCTTGGACAAATTATTTGACCAATCTTTTCTTGAAAGCTTCCAGCGATGGAGTACCAACAACTTTCTGAGGCAAGCTGTTCCACTGTTTAATAGTTTTCAGGAGATTCTATTTTCAAGTTGGATTTATCACTGGTGAGCCTCCACCCATTGTTTTACCATCAAGTGCTATGGAGAATAAACCAACAGTTTCAGGGCTGGGTTCTACTTACCTTTACTACTGATTTGCAGCGGGGCCACGCGCGCACGCTCGCTTCACTCATGCACACGCACGCTCTTCTGTGCATGCGCAGAAACATTTTGGTGACGTCGGGGTCAGTGGGTGGGGCCTCCACCGGTTTTACTACTGATTCTATAGAACTGGTGCAAACCGGGGGCAACTCACTACTGAACTGTTTCCTCCCTGGGTCAGCCCCTCAAGTATTGGAAGACTACTATCATGTGTCCCCTCAGTCTTCTCTGTTACACTACACCTCCTGCCGGTAGTTCCTTTAGCTCTTCTTCATAGGATTTAACCTCCAGACCCCTTATCATCTCTGTTGCCCATCTCTGCACTCTTTTTTTAGAGCCCCAGCATCTTTTTCGTATTGTGGTGAACCAATGAACCAGTCAAGTTCTTCATCTGGAAAAACTGGCTGTTAGTCATGCATTTTAAGCTAAAGTCATTACACTATAATGCTTCCTAAACAAACAAACACCCTCGCTGCTGGGAAACCTGTGATATCTAAATATCTTGGCCTGTTTTTCAGGCCTCTGTAAGATTTAATATGCTTCTAATTTAGAAAGGATTAGGCAGTGCATTTCATTTGGTTATTAGAATGGCTCCAACTGTGGATAGATATTTAAAAACTACTTTATTCGCCTTGAAGTTTCTTGTTTTTATTGCCATGTTTCCTGGATGTCTGTGGGGGTGGGTGGGGGGACGATATTTGTCTTTCCCTGCAGCTTTTCATGGGAGAAGGGTTAGCATAAGTTATTTCTTATGAAGGAGCACCATTGCAGAGAAATTCGGGCGGTGGAATTAGCCAAAATTGAAAACTTAAAAAAAAAAAAGGAGAGGAATTTAATGAAACCACCATCAAGCTTAGAGTCATTTGTCATACCACACGGTGCAGAGACAGCCTTGACTACAAGTATGCATTTGTTAAATGTTCTCACAAAACTGTGATCATTAATTCTAAAGCACCTGTTTGCAAAAGGAAATATATGTTTTTGAGCTGTCGTGCAGTGCAAGACAGTTGTTAAAAGTCTGGAGAGAATGTGATTTTATAGCATTTTAATAACACACCCAAAGATGCCTTTATCACCAATGAACGGGTTTTTTTTTTCCCTTCCAGCCTGAAGCTCGAGACTGAAATCAGCTTTTTATGCAAGATGCATATTATATAAAACTCCTAGGTATACTATTAACATATTTAAATTACCATAAAAACAAATGGTGCACCAAAATTTTCCATACTGTAGCTTTTTCTTCGATAAAAAAGGAAAAAAGAAAAATTAGACATATTCTCAGGGAATGATCTTATACATGGACATGTTATGAATTCATTATTTCATTGCAAAGCAGAGAATATATAGATTTTATGCATGGTTCACAAAGAAAATTAAATGCAAAGGAGAATAGATATGAAGAGATACACTGAATAGCCAGGACAAGTATTTATGTAGAGACTATTACTACTACAACCCTTCATCCTGTTCCTCCTCCTCCTCCTCCTCCTCCTCCTCCTCCTTCTCCTCCTCCTCCTTCTTCCCAACTGATTTACTCCTAAATCCCTTACTATCTATGCAGGAAATATACATAGCAAGATGCTAGCTGAGTGACTTATACACTCCATTATTTCACTATGTGACCATCCATCTAGGAAACCCTGATTTAAGGATGCCCAAAATAACAAAGCAAGAAAAAACAGATTTAAAAACAGATAGCTTGAAGTACATTCGAATTTCTGAAACTCCTTTTTTTTTTACTTATTTTTGGTACCCCGGCCTCCTTATATGCATATTTTCCTACTCTGCCAGATTTTGTCTCAGAGCCAAGTGTCTAGAATTGGGACCTTGTAATCCTACGCTCTCTCTTCTAATTTCTAATTAGAAATTAGAAAAAGCTACAATACTTCAGTGGGGAGGCAACTGCCCCATAGAGGTGCTGGTACCCAATTCAACATGGCAGAATAACTGCTTCTGCCTAATAAACCTTACAGAATTGTAGGATTAGACCATTATGAAAATAAACCTAACTGCAAGAAGCGCAATGGAATGTTATGACCATTATGTTTGGTCTATAAGGTGTCAGTGACACTGCGTATCTGAAATTCACAACCTAACAATCAATTTCACACAAAGCCAACTTTTGCTAACCTCCTTTGGAGCATTACATTAGCATGATAGCTAACACAAAATAAAAGATGATATTTCATTTTCCTTCTGGGGTTAACTTTTATCATTATGACTTTTTTGGGTTGTTTCACATCATTCTGGAGATCGTCAGCTCAAACAGAAAGTTCTTTTCCATTCTCCATAGATTGTGCGTGTGTGTGTTTTGTGTGTTTGTGTGTAACTACCTACGAGTATTCCAAAGCTCTTTTATTCACTAATCTAATATTATACATATTTATTTAGTAAATATCAATTTCAAAGACTACACATAGGGTTGCAACCTAATATGATTTGATTGTCTCATTTCAGAGGAGAGGATCTTATGCAAAAGTAGTATAAAAATTTAAAAAAACAGACATATGTAAAATTATTGGTATATCATATATTTGGGGGAGTCATTAGAAGATTTTTTCCCCCTAAATCAGCTCTTTTTATCTGCCTGAGTTGTCCCAGGTAGAGCTCCTACATGATTAAATTTTTGCTATGGTGTATCATAATGCACTGCTGGTGAAATGCTGGATTAACTGTTGTGTGCAAAATATAATTAGCTGTATACAGCACAATCTGATTCTGTGTCCACTGCTGGACACAAATTTGGCATTAGTATGGCAGCAAGAGCAAGCCCAAGATGTCCAGTTCCTTAGCACACTTGAGAATTCAGGTTTTGCCTTCTTTGTGCTTCAGACATGCCAGAATACATGTTCCAGTCTGTTTCACTACCTCCATCCTTCTAAGCTCGCACTATTCTTCACAGAGTGCACAATGGTAGAAATATAAACCCATGCTGTTTCTCCTCTTGCTTTTACAGAAAATCTAACAAACCTCTATTTCTTTTTTTTTCCCCCAAGGTGGTTAACATACCACTAATTCTACCCCCTTTTTGCCCCACAACAATCTTGTAAGATTCGTTCGGCTGAGAGAAAATGAGTGGCCCAAAGTCAGTCAGCCAGTTTTTCATGGCCAAGGCAGGACTAGAACTCACAGTCTCTTGGTTTGTAGGCCAACACTTTCACCCCTGTACCAAACTGACTTTAATTCTCATTCGTTCCCCAGGTGAGCTGGTCAGCCTCCAAACTGGGCATCTTTTTCTGGAATGTCAAGTTGAAGAAAGAGCCCAAGACTATGTTAAACTAATATGAAAGCACTCCCTGAGAAAAACATGAGGAAATGCTCATTGATTTTGCAACTTTTCAAATGGAACTGTTGTAAAGCAGTAGAGCTTGATCATATATGCCTAAAAAAAGAGTTCTTGCCCAAAAAGCAGCCTCTTTTCTATAACTATGATTTAACAGATCAGTTTATTCTATGCTATTTGTCTCATAAAAATACTACCCATGGGAATTTATTGGAACATCTCTTATGTGAAAGAAACATTAAAAGCAATTTATTCAGAAATTCTATTCTGGTTTGAGAGAAATTTCAAAGCAAATTCTTTCTCATTAAATTAAATAACTGGGGAAAAACCCTGCAGGACAATTTTCCTTCAGTCTTCCTCTTCTCTGACCACTATAAAGGATGAACTTGCACCATGAAATTATTTGATCCTGATTCCACAAGTATCATCTTTGCTTCTTCCAAACTGCTCCTGGGCAATACCTTGATCCGAAAAAAAAGGATTGTGCCCTTTCTGCACCTTGGAAGCTTGGCAATGTATGAATTGGGATATTGTTTCATAACTGCCAATCAAAAATATATCCATTCTGCAAAAAATATCTCTGTTACAAGAAGAATGTGAATAACATGACCAAGATATGAGAGCAAGACTATAAGAATCAAATAGTGGTCCGTTCATTATATTTGACATTTTTAGCCTTGTTCCAAGTACGAATTTGGCTTCTCCTTGTATCTGCTTTATTCCCTCACAATAATACAGCCACTCTTTAAAACTCTTTTCTGTTTATTTGCTCCATGCGTTTGATTTCTTGAACCTAGTATTCGGTCTGATATATATTCATTGCCTTCAATGGCATTTTTCTGAACCAGATACATCCTAAAAGTGATGGGACAATCTCCTTGATGGGAATTATAAGAAGTGTAATCCCCCACATCATGTCATTCCAGGTTATTTAGTACTTTTTAAGTAGTAGATTCCTCCTCTGTAGGTTTGGGAAACAATAATTAGTTTCATTTATGCCCAGGTTTCTCCTTACGCATGTTCCACTTTTAGAAGTGCACCATTCAGACATGTTTCAGAAACTCAACTCCTTGCCTCCACATGAGGATAAGGGGAGAAGGAGTTGTTTTGACCAGCCAGTATTTTCATAAGCCTACATATTGAAGAAGGATTTTCCTTTCTTTTCCATTCTTCTTTTCTTCTTTCTTTCTTTCTTTCTTTTTCTGTTTTATTTTACCAAAGAAATTACCATCCCTCCCCCATGCATCCAACCCTCTTTAGTATTCTCTCAGCTTTCCTGGGAACCTAGAGCGGGCCTCAAGTCATTGAGAAAAACTTCAGAAAGCTTCACCTGCTGATTTTTTTTGTCTGCTCTACAGCTGGAACAGCAATGTGACAAATATATTTACCTTAGTACGCATAATTTTTACCAGGAAATAAGATGATCAGAAGAAAACGAAGTTAAGCTATTAGGGAAGAGTACTTACTGCCAAGAGCCATAATCCGACACAGACTGAGCTTGGTACAGTAGTCAATTAATGGCTCAGTGCTCATACAATAATGACCTACTAACCTGACGGTGTGTTGCTCTCACATTTTGCTGTCCCCTGGGATGCTACTGTCACTACGTTATCTATTGCCGGCTTCCCTATCAAAGAAAATAAGCAGAGCTGAAATGTATGTACGCTTCAAGCTCTGTAGTTCATTGCACACCAACCCTGGCAACTGGAGGAACAATAGATTTATAAGTTTATCCTACATTAAACCAAACATGCCTGACTGCACTGTAAATTACTAAATAATAAACCAGGTGGTGTAAGATCCTGACTTGGACAGAATATAAAAATCTATCAACCTGTAAAATACAATAACCATAAATGTGCTATGTAGCTGAAGGCTCAGGTAAGCTATCCACCTCTGGCAAGCAGAGGTTCTCCCACCCCTTAGGTGAATTGCAAAGAGATTATTTTCCTCCTAAATTTAAACTCATGGTGCCTTTTTTTTTAGGCAGAAGAAATATAATTGGTCTGGAAAAGCAAAGTGGAAAATATGCTTGTTTATGCTGCTTTGTGTAGTGTCTGGGGCTCGCTCTTTCATAGTAATATGTAAATATATATTAGCCACATATAGCCACAGGCATTTGATCTGATAATAAACTAAGATGAACTAATGTCTTGAAGCATGCAACTTCTCCATTCCACTTAATATTTAAACTAAACTGCCAAAGTATAATAACAACTGTCTTAGCACTGAACAATCACTTTCAAATGTATTAAGATCCTTTTTTCCTCCCTCCCTCCCTCCCTTCCTGTCTCCCTTCTTTCCTTCCTTTCCTCCTTCC
>JANHZT010008967.1:35020-47692 GCA_032468215.1 Stegonotus admiraltiensis | reverse complement strand
TTCTGGGAGTTGAAGTCCACAGGGTGTGAAAGAGCCAAGTTTGCCTACCACTGCACTAGTTAATTGTTCTCACTCTTGGGACATTTCTCTTTAGTTCTAGGTTGCTTCTGCCCTTGATTAGTTTCTATCCATTGTTTCCTGTCTTGCCTTCTGGTGCTTTGAAGAACAGGTTGATATCCTGTGGCAGCTCCTCAAGTATTGAAACACTGCTATCATGTCACCCCTAGTCCTTCTTTTCCCTACCTTAGATTAGAAAATTGTGAGTTCTGGTCCTGCTTTAGGCATGCAGACAGCTAGGTGACCTTGAGACAGTCACTCTCTCTTAGCCCACAATGTCAGATTTGGTTGACAAGCTGGTGAGTCAAATCCTGTCACTACCAATGGATCAATACTTAATGGAAACCCCACCCCCAAAGTGGACTGCACTTGCAGAAAAATGCTAGGAAGAAAAATAAATATTACTGGGATATTGTGAACACAGAAATGAGACTGTCTTCCTGTAGTTATGTATACCTCTTTCCCAACTAGCTACCTCAGAATTCTGGATTTGTTTTGACTACTGCTGGCCATTGAGGCCAATGAAATGACTTTGTCCTTGGTTCAGTAGGTTATAACTGAGTATTGTGTTAGTACCATGTGTTACTTTGTACTATAGGTTAATTCATTCATTATAATCATACAAAGCATGAAAGGGGATTCAGATTGTGTTGGGTGCTTTCATATTCCACCAAATATCATGTAGAAGGATGACATTTATCTCTTGCATAAGCTACAGAATGCTGTTGATTGCTTTCTCCACCAGTCCATTTATTTACATATTTAGTAGATGTCTAAGGGCGCCCACTTGCCAGATAACTCTGGAAAGCTGGTTGGTTTTAAGAGCAAAAACAACAAAACATTAGCCATGTTTAAGAAGAAAATCAATTGCAAATACCTCACATGCCTGATTATTATTGGAACCCTATTTTAGCCTAGTCCAGAATCTTCGAGAAGAGATAAATCTTAAGTCTTTTTCCTAAAAGCCAGAAGTTGCACTGTAGATCCAGCCAACAGAAATGATTCATCATTTTGCTTTGCATTTGCACCCTCTGCCAATATTTGGGGAGCTATTACAAGTTAGCTTATTCCAAATTTAGCCGCCATTTTAAAAATAGAGATGTTAAGGCCTGGGCAGGCAGGAAGGAATGCAAGAGAAAATCCATAGTTGAGTACCTAGCTGTATCAGAATGTTGATGGTATGCAAGCCTCCACATATGCAACCTAATGAAAACAATGTACCAGGAATCGTTATTTTCAGTGACTGCCCCCCTGGGTGTTATAATTGTTTTTTTTCCCGCTGTACCAATGCCTGCTTTAAATGCTGTTCATTTTGGTTAGTGTTTTAGTTTTTGATGAATTTTATTATTTTCCAAAGAAATGTAAGCTGCTCTGAGCTCTGTAAATGTAATGGAAAGGCAATATATAAATATTTTAACAGAGAGAGATAGACCTTCCAGTGCAAATATGATTTATGCTTACCGCTCCTCATCTGCAGTAGAAAGCTTGCACTTATGTGGATCTCAATGGCATAGTTGGGGCACATATATTATTACAGCAATCATTTGACCAGTAGAGGGGGTAAATTTGAGATATCCATGTAAGTAAGGGACTATTTCCTATGTTACTCTTGTAACATAATCAAGACCTTCATTGATTTGATTCTAGGCTTCACTGGTAAACATGCAAGGATCACAAAGAAGGGATGAATGAGAGGATTATTCTCTATGCCAACCTCAGCAAGTAGTAAAGCTCTTGTAAGTATCTCTGTTACATTCCTTCTATTTCATCAAAGCATTATGAGCCATGATTCTGGGCAAGTAGTGCCCAGCAACTGCACACGTAATGCACTACTAGCCAAAAGCAGAATGTAGGTATCTGCATCCACGTGTATGTAGCACCTAAGAACTATGGGTAGGGAAAGGAGCATATGACGAAATGTGTGTCACATGATTGTCATGCAAACTCCACCCCTTTTGTGCTTGCATTGTAGCAATGCTCACAAAAACATAAGAGGTGGGCTTGCACTGTGATAACACAACACACGTTTGTTGTTTTATGAGACCTTTGGTTCTTGAAGTCATGCTTATCAGCTTCACATCACCTTCAGTGAGCAAAATATAATGGGAGAATCCTTACAGTCTGACTCCATTCTAATCATTCCATGCTGTCTTTTCTCTTGATTTTATATATTTGTATACATATTGTATATTCTGCTACCGCTTTTATTCAACTTGTCATCCTTAATATTTTTAAGCTCTACAGATGTATTGAAATACCTTTCTAAATGGGTAGGGTTGGTGCTTTGCTGGATATATTATTTTATATTAGTGTAGTAATCCAGGTCATAGGTGATTAAAATATTATGAAGCCTGGTGCTGCTTCTAAGCAAACTTCCATTCATGTAGAGAAGGGGAAAAAATGAGCTAAGTTCTCATTTCTTCTATACATAATTCAGTTAAATAAAAAGGTTCTCAAATGGCATTTTACTCTCTTCTCTTAAAAAAAATGACCTGAACTGAATTTGCATCATTATCCGTAAAAAGAAAGAAAAACTTCAAGGGGATATAAATTACCAATGGGAAAAAGAAGTAGCATATTCCAAGGCACAAAAACAGAGATTTCATTTTCCTAATACTTTTATTTCATTTCTAATAAAATTGGGTAGTTAAACCTCCATGGTAGAATATGAAGGTAACAGCAGAGTTAGGTTTTAGCACAGACCAAAGGAAAAAAGAAGAGGCCTTATTAAAATGTGGCCCGGAAGACCGTAAATTTAAATCCTGACAGTTTCAGTCAGATTGCTTGCATAATCTACAGCGAAGAAGCAACTGGGTCTCACCCCAGCATGACCACACTGAAGGTTATTTCATTTTATTTCTAGATCCTTTTTCCCACAATACTTTTTCTTCAGAAGAAAATGGTGAATTTTATGCAAACTTTATGGTAACAATAATATCATGCTTTGATTCAATAACTCTTGCAGAGGTAACTAGCAAGTATAAGCAAATTCATAAATGATATCCAAAAGCTACAGCAAATAAAATCCAAACAAATGAAATAAAATTGCAGGAGGAAGGTGTATTGGATGTGTTTGCCACCTTGAACCAAAGGTGCTTTTTCAAGAGGCAACTGGACTTCCTTGTTTTCTTTGAAGATGTTTCACTTCTCATCCAAGACTCTTCTTCAGTTCTGACTGGATGGAGGGGAATAGGAGGATTTATACTCCTTGCAGACAGCTGGTCATTTGTATCCTTTTAGATCATTGAGGCAAAAATGGGTGGAGCCTTTTTAAAAGGACTGTGTTGAAAGGACTGTGTTGTAGACTGGAGATAGATGATGTCGTAACCTTCTCCCTCTGTTGAGAGAGGGCTGTTCAATTTTGACAAATATGGCCTCTTTGAGCCCACTTTCAAACCAGTGGTCCTCTCTGTCCAAAATGTGGACTTTGCTGTCTCCAATGTGTTGCCTTTGCCTTTTAAATGGACTGCTGAATCTTGTCCTGATGTGTTCATTCTCCTATGTTGTGCCATGAAGAGGTTGTTTTGTTTCCCCAATGTACAGATCTGCACATGGCCCACTGCATGGTACTGCATATACCACATTGCTCAGTTTGTGTCTGGGTGTTTTTCAATTGTTCTATTTAAGTTACAGCAAAAAGCATTTTAATGCAAAGATAGATAGATAGATAGATAGATAGATAGATAGATAGATAGATAGATAGATGGATGATTGTATTAAAATGCTTGTTGCTGTAACTTAAATAGAACAATTGAAAAAAGTATCAGCCATATTCTGAAAGAACTGAATTTTGCAGTAACACCAGAACAGCTTACAATTGTAGATCTCCTCACAGTCACAAAGCCAGCCATCAGGAACAATAAACTGGCAGAACCAGAGGCAAAACAATTAAGTGTGCGTGTGTGTGTGTGTGTGTGTGTGTGTGTGTAACATTCTTTGGTAAGTAAAGTAGATTGTACCCGAAAGTTTTTAGAGAACCAAACCGGAATTAGGTAAAAGGCTAGAATTCTCTTTATCTTGGGAAAATTGGTACAATGAACTGTAGGTATATGATGCTAATTTACATTCATACGAATGAATGTAAAACCAACGTTTTCCTCTTATATCATTATTATGTGCTCATAATTGCTTTCATGTTGGTCTACAGACTGATTCCTGTATCAACTAGTGAATTTAGCAAACATATTTAAAAATAAGGTTTGTATGGATTAGGCTCAGAATGTAGAAATGAAATAGGAGACAATCAAACTAGTCTATCAGACAACAACTGAAGTTTAAACCAATCATCTTAAGTATATATTTGAACTTGGATATGTAGATGTGGTGTAAGAGTCCCAATAGATCAGCAGTATCCTCAAAGGATCAGTAGCCCCATAGACAGCTAAATTACTCAGAAAGCTAGGGAATTTATCAAACAAGAATTTCAAAGTGGATTTTAGCCTCCAGGAAAAACGGAAGTGCCCATTAATGTACATACAAAATAAATGTTGTCTATGAGCTGTTTCAGCTGTTTATTTTGACATGAAAAGCAGTTAATTTGTTAGGGTGGGGGAGGTGGAGGCACAGAAACTATTACCACTTAGATAGAAATTATCTTTATATGCTATTAATTAAAAAGGAATCCCCAATGAACAGGTACAGCATAAAGTAACTGTTCATTAAAGGACAATCATAGGGCTACTTACCTGGTAGTAAATCCTGATAAATTCAACATAATTTACCTTAGACTGCAGCTATTCTCTATCATTTATAATTCACACTATTTGGGGAATGTTAGCATTTAATGTGATTAACACATGTAAGGAAATTCTAACCAACCATTCATATATTATAAATGTAAAATAAAACACCAGTGCTAAAACTAGGTAGGAACAGATTTGACAGCAGTAAAGCACTTAGCTAACTTAGGCAGCGTTTATCTTACAACTTCAATATTTACTTTATTGAGCAAAAGAATGTTAACTTCATCCAAAGCTGACAGACCATTCATCAAAAAATAATAATTTTTAAATAGCGGAATATTTCATTGGCAGGATTGTGCAGAAAATTAGGCAGTGGCTTTCCATTCCTAGACCTCAGATTCAATTCACCCAGAGGAGAAGAGCAACATATCAAACTGATCAGATTAGTGAGGGGGAAAAGCACCCTTAAGTGGAATAAATTTAGACATATTTAGTTTAGCTCTTATGGTTTCCATCCAGGTAATAAACTGGCTATATACCCACCAAAAGTTCACACGGTTTGGCCATTTGTTCTTCTAAAGCATTTTAACAATTATGCTTTTAAGAGATATTCCAGAGCAAAATTAACAACCATTTGCACTAACATTCCACTTTTGTCTATAAACTAATCTTTGTAGCAATGAGACTCACAAACTTATGTCTTCATAATAATGGGTCAATAAAAAGGAATCATTAGGCCTGGAGAACTATGTTAACATAGAACATAGAATAACAGGGTTGGAAGGTACCTTGATAGACTTCTAGTCTAAACCCCTGCTCAAGCAGGAGACCTATACCCGTGATAGCAATCCTATGGCACGCATGCCACAGGTGGCACATGGACCTGTGGGCACATGACCTTTGCCCTAGCTCAGCTCCAGCATGCATGTGCATGCCGACCAGCTGATTTTCAGGCCTTCCAAGCCCACCAGAAGTTGGGAAACATGCCGTTTCTGATCTCCAGAGGGCCTCCGGGGAGGTGGGAAAGGCCTTTTTTGACCCCCCCAGGCTCCAAGAAAGCCTCTGGAGCCTGGGGAAGGTGAAAAACGGGCCCTCCGGGCCATCATGTGCCAAAAACGGGGGGACCATGGCGGGTATCACACATGCATGCTTGGGGGGGCAGAGCATGGAGGGATTGAATTATGGGTGTGGGCACACACGCGCATGATCCCCCATGCTCCCCCTGCTTTTGGCACGCAATGGCAAAAAGGTTAGCCATCACTGCCCTATACCATTCCAGACAAATGGTTGTCCAATCTCTTCTTGAAAACCCCCAGTGATGGAGCACCTACAACTTCTAGAGCAGTGGTTCTCAACCTGTGGGTCGGGACCCCTTTGGGGGTCGAACGACCCTTTCACAGGGGTTGCCTAAGACCATTGGAAAACACATATTTTCAATAGTCTTAGGAATAATTTTATGGTTGGGGGTCACCACAACATGAGGAACTTTTATTAAAAGTTTGCTGCATTAGGAAGGTTGAGAACCACTGTTCTAGAGGCAAGCCATTCTGCTATTTTTTTAATAGTCAATCCAGAGACACACACAAACATACACACACACACACACTAACTAGATCCTAGTTCTTCTAAAAGAAAAAAAAGAGCTTTATGATTTTAGGATAACTCCCTAGCAAAATAAGGAAGAATAAAATGTGTTTTTTTTAAATTCCACAGTCCTTAAACTATGTATGGACCTGTATATGCCTTTTCTCTGTTGGCTGTACAATGATTGTCACTGGTAAAGGTTTGAAAACAAAAAATATTTGGCTACCTGGTAAAGACAAGGTGATAATTGGTCTCAGGGCTGGGGTTTATTTTCTGTCTTTTTTTTTAGCCTCTTCAGAATCTCTTCACTCAACTTCTCAAGGACAAACTACATGCTACATAAAATTATGTAGCTTTCTGTTGCACTTCCATTTTTTAATTTAGTTAATTACTTCCAAAGTAGGAGCCCAGGCTGAATCAAGTCCATTGCACATGACCTTGATTCTACAGCACTTCCAAAGGACAAATAAGGACTGTGCTCTAGATCAGGCTTTCCTAATACACTGAGACTAAAATTCCTAGAATTTCTACCCAGCCTCACTGACTGTGGACTCCAGGGAATTAGTGTTCCAATACATCTGTAGTATAGTACTTTAGGGAATAGCATTCAAATATTCCTGAAGGGATTACACAGCAGAGCATTTTATATATAAAGAAAACTTATAATATGAAGTCTAGATTTAACTGAAACTGTTTGCTACTCTGGGTTTTTTAGACAGCTTCTCAATCCAGAAAGATTGATAAAAAACCAGCAAAATGAAAAGGAAGTAGCCTACAGCTTAATTCAAGTATCCATTGTAGATCAGCGGCTTGGCAGCCCGGTGGAGGGGAGGGGGTAAGAGAGGGGATGGGTTCCCTGAGAGGGGCAGGTGGCTGTGCATAAGTGTGCACAACTCCATTTGTGCAAGTGGCAGGAGTGGCAAAGGAAGTTTCACACATGAGTGCAAACAGCTGCCATTTGTGCGGGGAGAGCATTACACATGCACACACGGTTGCCCACCGCCTGCACGGCCAAGTTCCAAATAGGCCACGGCCCAGGGGATGGAGACCCGTGTTGTAGATCATGAGGGTCTTTATCATGCACTTGACTTGCTTTATCCCTACAGTGTTATGATCTATGTCACACAGGTGTCAAGCTTGATCATGTCATGGGCTGGATCATGACATATTGCAATGTTTTTCCCCTTTGCGGAGACAGGGTAGGTGTGGTCTTCATGTGATGTATCCGGCCCACAGGCCGCTAGTTTGACAGGCCTGGAAAATAGCCTTTGTTCTTTTTCCATTGATTTTTCCATCTTTTGTCTTTCCAGAAAAGTTGTTAAGGGAAAAATAGAGTACTTGTACAATTCCCTCTGCCTGGTAATGCTTAAAACCCACTATCTGTTTGCCATTTGACACACAAGGCTAATGCTAGATTGAACTTTGACAAACTTTGGTTAAGAGTCAGCTGTATTCCATTCCTGTTGCTTAAGTGTTCATATGTTTTAAATCTGTTTCTAGGAAACTAGAAATATGTCAAGTTCCAGAATTTATTCTTGGGTCTGGTTTTGAAACAGATTATTTGAAAATTCAAACTGTATTGCCCAACAATAAACTCTCGCTGCAACTGACAGTAACATAAATAGTATTGCAGTGTTAGTTAATTAGACTGAGTGTAAAAAATGTGGATTTATGACACAGTCAGAAGTGATGAGGTATTGCAGCTTTTGTGTGCAAGATGTTAACACTTTAGAAATGCCAGCTTTGGGATGCCATGATAGGAATTAATGTCCCTATCCCTAAATATCATTAAGAAGAAAAGATGGTCAAATTGGAGCTCTCGCTTTATACAGAAATGTATCTATGCACATTATGCACTCCTTATCTTTTGAAGCTGAGTCCACGCCATTGAGCCTAAATTGTGCATTGCCAATTGGTAGTAGGGTGAGAAACATTACAAGAATTTAATTTTTTTTACATGGATGAATGCTAGTCAGAAAAGCACACATATTGTTTATCATGCTGGCAACACTTCGCTACTGAGCCCCAGTTGAAATAACAATGACTGAGCCAGAGCTTGGAAATCATTCAAATAATCAGAGAAATGCCGTGATCTTGCATTAGAGAATTAGAAGCTGTTAGAGCAGAGCTTGGAGGGAATTACTGTGTCAGTATTAACAGTGCATTTCCTGGGAAAGAAGAGGTCAGAAAGTCTGAGGCATATGAGAATTGGTAGGTAGGTAGGAAAGAATTGGACCAGACTAAGTTATTTCTACTGGATGTTCTCGCCATGCTGCAGATGTTTCCCAAAGACTAAAAACTGCAAGGCATGGAACTCACCGGATCAGTTACAAGAAAAGCCAAACCTGATCTTCTCTCCTTCTAAAGAGTCCATATCAGTGGTGAAATCCATTTTTTTTTACTGCTGGTTCTGTGGGCATGGCTTGGTGGGCATGGTGTGGCTTGGTGGGAGTGGCAGGGGAAGGATAGTGCAAAATCTCCATTCCCTCCCCACTCTGGGGACAGCCAGAGGTGGTATTTGCTGGTTCTCCGAACTACACAAAATTTCCGTTACCAGTTCTCCAGAACCTATCAGAACCTGCCGGATTTCACCCCTGGTCCATATGGAAGCTTAGAAATAGGATTCCAGTCAGATCTTTTCCTCAGTGAAAAATAAACTAGTTAAGGGATAAGCAAAAGAAAAGGTGGTGTTGTCTAGAGTCTGGTTCAAGCACTGCCTGCCTCTCTGGAGGTATGGCAAGTATTGGGAGGTAGGACAATCATAAGACTGGAATCTTCTTTTACCATTGGTTATTCCTGCCATGTAATCTTCTACATCAGGAGAAGTCATATTCTACATCAGGAAGATGCTATCCTCAAGAATGATATCCCTCAAAAAATGGGTTTAACTCCCACCCTGATGTTTTTATAAAATTGAGCTAAAATCTGATTTATTGAAAGGAACAAGAAACTAGGTTACAAAAATCTACAACATTTTCCAAACAGCCATCTTCTTTTCCAGGCTCTTTATCATTTCCTACCAATGTTCCTGCGTCTTCAGCTTCTACAATATACTAGAACCCTGCTTTATCTAACTTTTTTTTAAAAAAAATATTTACTTTTTCTTTTTAAGAAGAATGAGAGATAAGGTGGGCATACTGTAATGCAGTGGTCCATCTTCCACTGTTACATATGCATCATTGAAGGATGGGCCCTATATATACACCCAAGAATCATTGTTAGAAAAATAAAAGTGATAGAGGGCTGCAGGCTAGTGTTTTGTCTTGGGAAAAATGCATAAAGGAAGCTAATGTGACAGTATTAAGCATACTCTTGGGGGTAACAGAGAAATGTCTTATTAATTTATCTTCTGGAAACTGGGAGTTTTATGACTTATTTCATTTACCAAAGCAGCAGCCATTTGCAAGCCCCCCACCCCTCACTTGCCTCACCTTCAGGCAAACTTGCAAAATTTGAAGGGATCACACAGCCCATAAAGGTTACTTATTGTTGGAATTGGGGGACTGGAGATGTCTCCACTCCATACAAAAAGTGGAGAAGACAAGTGCAGCAGAATGAAGAACCAGCAAATAGTTCAGCTTCTCAATATGTCCCCTATTGGGGGGACTTGAGGTCACCCAGAACTGCTCCAGACAGCTGTTTCTTGCAAGGGCACAAAACATAATGGTCTCTGGTGGATTTAGAACTCTGTGAGATGAAGAAATAGCCATCTTGTTCAAACCACAATTGGCACTTTTGAAAGGACACTACATTTGTACAATTCTTTTTCTAATCACTTCCAGAAATTGCTTGTTAATTGCTTTTTAGATATAGGAACCTGTGAATTGACAAGTCTGATAGCGTTGAATAAGTTTCCTTCAATCCTTAGTGAAACAAGTTTTAAATAGAACTTTAGCAACTTTTTAAAAAAATAATCAACAAAAGAGTTGACTTTAGAAAGTTACAATCAGATTAACGGACCAAATACATTTGAAATAAGATTTTGGAATTACTTATAAAGAACTCTTCCCATGGAAGCAATGGTTTTGTTTTGAATTGTTAAAAAAACATAAGGTAAGAGTTTAAAAATTGGATACTAGAGGGAATTAGAGGAAACTAAAGATTGTAATAAAGGAGAACATTCAGACTGAATTTACAGTTGCAGAATTAAGGAAAATGTTTTAACATTGGACATATTGAAGGATATTTTTGAGCAATGGCACATAAGTTAATTTTAATAGTTTGTACCTCTATAGAAAGATGGATTTTAAAATGTTATGGAAGAGGAACAAGTTTTACCTAGCAAGATCAAAACTTATTTAGAACTGGATTTAAAAGTGACAGGTTACAAAAATGATGTAGAAAAATGTGTTAGATTGGACATAGAAAAGAAATAATCTAACATCTTAATAATTTTTTTTTTTGCTTTGATTTATATGCCGCCCTTCTCTGGAGACTCAGGGCAGCTTACAATGCGTTAAGCAATAGCCTTCATACTTCTGTATATATTCCATCCTTAGAAAGGATGGAAGGCTGAGTCGACCTTAATTAAAAGAGATATATTAATAACAATGCAAGAGAGTGATCTGGCTAATTTTCCTACATTGAATTTATAAAAGAAGCTTGTTAATTTATAAATTTAGCTTATTGAAGAATTTTGTGAAAACGGGCACATGAAAAATGAAAAGAAATCAAGACTAAAGATCAAGATTGTTAGAAGTAAAAGAAAGGAATATAAAGTTGGCTTATTTGATCAAAGTTGAAATAGATACATTGAAATCTCTGGTATCTATTAATGGGTTTTTTCTGACATCAGGTCAAAGAAATATAGTTGTATGGATTTGTTTATAGACAAAAGATGGGATATGGGAAGAAGACACCATTTATCATATTTTAAGAGTTGATAAGTTATTAAATTGTTTATACTTGTGATGAAAGATGAAGTAACTTCTTAATACATGTCTTTTCTTTTGCTTTACTATATTCTCCTTTCTTTTTTATTTCTCTTTGTATTTTTACTCTCTTTTTTCCTTCTTTTCTGCACATTTCCTTTTTTTTTTAGTTTGTATTAGTGTGTATTATTTATTTATTCATTATTTATTTATTTATTTATTTGTTCAATTTGTATGCTGCCTTTTTCTGAAGACTCAAGGTGGCTTACAAAGCATTTAAAAACCATATATAAAAACATTAAAAATTAAAACATTAAAAACAATTAAAACCTATTCACACCCTTCATGGCTGGATCTCGCCAGATCACAACAGTGAGATCAATGGCCCCAGGCCTGCTGGAATTTAATTATAATTAAATATAGTTTAATTATAATATCAAATAAAATAACTATTTACAAAAAAGGATTACTTATTGCTGACCCAGAGTTTCAAGATTAGGAACGCACATTGTCTGAAATTCAGAAATTATGAAATTGAGCTAAATATCTCCATAGCCTGAGCATCATTAGCATATTACACAAGCAAAGTAGACACTCTGCATCCTTTACAATTTTTCAGTTAAGTTAAAACATTTTAACTTACTTATTTTTCAGTTAAGTTAAAACCACCTACTAAATACCAATGCCTCAATCCTGCCATTAAGCATATGTGAAACTGTCTTATATAGAGATTTTCATCATAACCAAAATACTTCACATAGAATGGAAACTGAAGAAAATGTTTAAGCAATTAATAATGCCCTGCACATAATAAATGTTTGCTGAACAAAATCTGTCCCAACTTTAAACATTAATCAAAAGAGAATGCCACACGATTTTGTATAATTAAGTAGAAAGTCATTCATGAACAATAAAATGAAATGAACCAATATTAACCCTATGCTGTTTATTAATAGTACAGGTACTCAATAGTACACAGTGCAATTATTGTGGTTAATTGAAGGGTCATGTTATCAAAGATTAATAATTGGAAAGCATGTCAACAATTCATTCATCAGAGTTTTAAAGTGTAACAAACATTTTTTTCCCCAGACTAAAAAGATGAAAATGTGAGCTCTGCACTCCAATTCATTGTACTCTTGAGTGTATGGATGAATCAATGAAATCATTTTTAACAATGACCAAGAGCACATTTTCACATTTTGGTTTCTAATACATCATTTATTTATTTATTATTTATTAGTTTGATTTATATGCCGCCCTTCTCCGGAAACTCAGGGCGGTTTACAATGCATTAAGCAATAGCCTTCATACTTTTGTATATACCTGCGTAGCAGGGCTTTCGCCCTCCCCCCCCCAAGCGGTGTTCTTTTTTATACAAAGTCAGCTTATTGCCCCCAGAAACCGGCTCCTCATTTTACCTACCTTGAAAGGATGGAAGGCTGAGTCAACCTTGAGCCTGGTGAGAATTGAACTCG
>JANHZT010008967.1:13155-25752 GCA_032468215.1 Stegonotus admiraltiensis | reverse complement strand
TGGTGAGATTTGAACTTGCAGTAATTGCAAGCAGCAGATATTAATAACAGTGTTTTAGTCCACTGTACTACCAAGGCTTGTAGTACAGTGTACAGTAGTACAGAAGTACGGTAGTACGGTAGTACAGTGTACAGTAGTACAGAATCTTGACAATCATACACAAAGAGAGTTTTTTCCCCCACGCTATCACTACTAAACAACTAATTCCCACAATACTGTCTATGCCTTAGGACAGGACGGTCAAACTCCTGGCCCTTGGGCGGATGCATTACATGCTGGCCACGCCCACTCCCGCTTTAGCAAAGAAGAAAAAAGTCCTGATATGTCACATTACATTGCCATGATGACACAAATTTGACACCCCTGCCCTAGGATGTCAAACCCCCTAGTAGGGTTGTATTACCTTCTCATCTTTTCATCATTCCTATTACCTATTTCCTTAGCTTCTTATGACTATATCTTTGTTGTTTGTATGATTTATGTTGACTTCCTTTATTTAGTATCCTATTATGATTTATATTGTGTGCTTATTTAGTATCCTATGACTATCACTGTTTATATCTTATGATTTCTGATGATTGTATTTTATGATTAGGATCATGATTTATCACTTGTTGCTTGTATGTACATTGAGAGCTTATGTACTGGAGACAAATTCCTTATGTGTCCAATCACTATTGGCCAATAAAGAATTCAATTCAATTCAATTTTTATCACCTATAAGCCCCTTCTTGGCATAGGACTCAACAACAGAGTTGTTTTTTACTATCTGGTAAAATCAAGCAGAATGGGTCCCATTAATTAAGCAGTGCCAGCCAGTTGACCCAAGAAATATGCCTTGGCAACTGCCCTCTGAAATGATATCACCCTAGAGATCCAGATGGTTCCCACCTAACTATATTCGGGAAGCTATTAAAGTCTGGTCATTCTCTCAGACTTTGGGGCAGGGTGAAGGTTGAGCCTCTGCTGGATAGTTGCTACAATAGGTATATAATCAAACCATAGATCTAGTCAGCATCTTAGAATTCTCTATTCAGATTTTTAAAAGTCAAGGTAGAATCAAGATTAGAAATGTGCACACCTTGTCAGAGAAAGCGGCTTAGGTATTAGGAACCTAACTATTGTTTATTAGTCTTAAAGATATTTTTCAGCTACCTTGTCCTCTTTGTGTAACTAAGATATTTTATAAAAAATATGATGAAATATTTCCTACACAGCATAATGAAAAAGAATGCAAAAATAAACTAACTATCTGATCATATTTAACCAATAAAATGTTCTAGTGAGCTAAAAACATGGTTTATGCTGGCATTGCAGTGTGAAAGCCTTAATTGTGATACGTCTCTTACATGTCATCATGTAGAAAATACTTTCTCTGCATAGCACAGACACACAGAAGAAAATTGTATAAAGGACTAAGTATTTCCTCTAGAAGAAGAAATTTATCCATATTAGGGCCCAGGAATAAACTTGAGAAACTATAAGTGAAAGTTGTGAGGCTGGCTGTCAGGGTTTTAAAAACTGTTCAGAAAGAAACTCAGTTGAAGTACCTGTAACAAAGTATAGGCTTAACACCCAACAGCAGGAAACCATAGCAACCATTCTAAATTATACCATTACTTTAATTTGTTCACCCTACACATGTGGGATACGTAAATCCAAGGTAGTCCAAAGCACCCAAAGTTTCAAGAGTAACTTTACATGTGCAAGACAAGTCATAGACAGAGTCAAAGCCTAGCCCCCAGAACCCAAGCTATTCTCCTTTTCTCAAGTGGTTTCCAGATATAGTGTGTTGAACTACAGTTCCCATAGTCTACAAATTATGTGAGAAGTTATCCAACATATGGTAGGATAGTTTGGTAAAACTGCAATAGTTTTACCAGCATTAGCATTAGAAATAGCTTTAGAAAACTGATGCTATAAATGAGTTTCCATGTTCTACATGAAAGATCCTTCCACTTGATTCTTTCAGGAGCGATACCGTGGGATAGAGTGTACACTGCTAATTGCATTTGACGATATACAGTGACTTTGCATTTTTAATATTATTTGAGGAAAATATTTATAGCCCTAAGGATATTATTTCAAGGCCTGGTTTTCCACCCCATTAGATTGCCATGGAATCAATGGAGTGAAACCAAGAATTAAAAAACAAAGAAAGAAAAAAACAGAATTGGTGTGTGTGTGTGTGTGTGCATGCTTTATGCATGGTGCGTATAAATCAAGTCCTGTTTTCCTAGGAAGGTGTCTGCAAAAAGTAACCCTTTGTAAGCAGGACATTGTTAAATTTGTACACTGAATATTAACAATTCCAAAGAGACAAAAGGATATGTATATAATTATCATTTTAAAAGCTCTCAATAAGAAGTTAAAACTCTTGCCTAGCAAAGGCTATCATGCGTTTTGGGCTTAGACGAATTGCTGTATTTGATAAGGAAATCAATAGAAGGCCAAAAAAAAACCAAAAAAAAAACCAAAACCCATGAAATAAATATAGGAACCTGATAATTACTTGGGACCCAATTAATATCAGAATTGTTGCCATTACTCTCAGAGGAAAACCATTTCATCAAGCACACAGGTGTACTTTTCAACAGCGGATCTGCCTGATAAAAGATAGGAATAATTTCAATGACACCTTGAGGGATCTTATGAATAAAATATCAAAAAATGGACCTTTTCTTTGTATATGGAGATTATAATGCAAAAATTGAAACAGGTTTATAACATATCCAATGTAAGATGTGTGCTATCTCACATTTAGGCAGCCAGACATTCCCAAGTCAAAAGTTTTAAATAATAAGACTCTTTTGGACAAACTTAGCTTCTCTCAGAATTACTGCACACTCCATCAGACTTTCAAGGACACATAGGGAAAGTCCTTCTTAAGGGTTTGATAAGGCAATAGCTACACACATTTCAGGAATATGTAACAAGTCACTTCAGCATTGAGTGGCAAAATCCTGAAGCTTCATTTGAAAGCAATAGCAATAGCACTTAGATTTATATACCGCTTTACAGTGCTTCACAACCCTCTCTAAGCAGTTTACAAAGTCAGCATATTGCACCCAACAATTTGGGTCCTAGTTTTACCTACCTCGGAAGGATGGAAGTCTGAGTCAACCTTGAGTCTGTGAGATTTGAACTGCCAGCAGCCAGCAGTCAGCAGAAGTAGGCTGCAGTACTGCACTCTAACCACTGTGCCACACATTAGTCTGGATAATCAAAATCTGGAATTTTATCTCCAGTCATTCACACTAACTTAACAACTGCACTGATTCACTTAACCACTGTGGCAAAAGAAAGGTCATAAAATGGGAAAAAACTTATTTAACAACTGTCTTGCTTACCAATGGAAATTTTGGGTTCAGTTGTCATAATTTGAGAACTACCTTTATATGTGTATGAGTATGTGTGTGTGTGTGTGTGGGTGTATGTTCGTGTGTGTGTGTATACGCACACACACACGTATATGGAGAGAGAGAGGGAGGGAGAGAAAGTATATAAATAGTTATTCTGCTTATTTAACATATACTTAAATTGGACTCCCTATTCTTGTTTGTACTTTCCTGTTTCATTTCTTTCTTTCCCTGCTTTTCATTTGCTCTATATAGAGTACACACCTAGTATACATTCCTGCCAATTTATAACATGTCAAACATCTGATGCATTGCACTCCAGTCCATGAAAACATATGCTATAATAAATGTGTTAATTTGGAAGGTGTCAGCAGATGGTTAGTTGCTTGGCCTCAACCAATTTTTCTGCCCTTCCCTCTCATCTCCATACTGATCATCAGGAAAGCATCCCAATCAGTAAAACATCAGCATTCTTTTATTATATCCCTTCTGCTTACATTCATGGACATTTACACACACACACACACACACACACATACACACTGCATATCTTATGCAATGGTTGGAATATCAATCACAAAATAGTTCAAACACTTAACACCATTCACTACCAAATCCCATGAACATGTAGATCAAGCCAATCCCAAGGGTCATGTGAGTAAGTTTTCAAATACCTAAATTATCACACAGATAGAGGCCAGGTTTACTGTTTCAGCAAGCATATTCAGGCCTGGGAATGTGGCCCAAGCAGGACAGGAATAATTTTCATGAATCCTGATCAACTTCATAAAAATAAAAATAAAAAATATTAAAAAAGGTGGGGGGGATATGCTATTCCTTCCCACAATGTTGATGTATGAAATCTGTGCCATACAATTTCTTCCTAAAAATTTGACTGATGTAAGATGGACACGAGTCAGATTATGTGCCATGTTTTATGCATTTTGGATTTTGCTCGTGTGCAGCCTCACAGGGATGAAATTACATTCAGTTTTCCAGGCCATCTATTGAAATATCCGAATGGTCCTCCTTCCAGCTGGTTCTTCAATGTGCCAGTATACAGTAGCTCTGCAGAAATGATTGGAGAATCGCTGAAGTGCCTCTGTTAAAAGTCCCATGCCCAGAACAAATAATTGGATTTGGGTGACCATATCATTCTGCCATTATAGCAACATAGGCAGCTAAAGCTATAAATTGTGATTTATGCACCAAGTTCCTGACCAGGGTAATGTCACTGGAACCATCATAGTGTAAAATGTCTTGAAGTAGAAACTCTTTTTTCTTTGGGAGCAAAAAACAAATAGAGGTTGATTTGGAAAGGAGTGAAGTTTGTTTAAGTTCTGCCAGCCATCTTTGACCTCATGTTTGAAAGTCTGTAGCAGGTATCTTGGAAAAAAAAAACACAGGAAGAATAGTCATGCAATAAATACGATGACTGAGATGGGGGAAAACTAGAAATACTTAGCCTGTTCTCGTTACTGCTTATGACTATTAATTTTCTCCACATTGATAAGATCACCATTTGGGAGTGGGGAGAGATGTAAGCCATTTTTCTGCTGCTTCTGCTGCTTCTAAGCCCAGGTACTTAGCAAGATAGTGTAACTCTCTCTCACTTATTTCTCTAGCGGGAAGACTCTTTAAGACATTACGCAGCCTCGGAACACACTATTGGGACTTGCAACATTTCCAGTGTATATGTTTGCTTGCTAATCTGCATCTCGTCAGTGTATGTTATGTAAGCTGTTTAGGTTCAAGGGTGTTTCACTAGCATAGCTTATTGGGGACTGCATTTTCTCCAGAGTGCATGGCAAGCTCTACATCAAAGCCTGATTGAGCAGAAAATATGTGCTAATGTTCACAGCAGTACTCTATTATGGTATAAGTATGCTTGTAAATATTCACTACATGTTATTACGCCATTTGAACCAAGAATATTGCAGGGTTAAAGGTCACCCCTAATGCTCTCTCAGGAGGCAGCCGTTTTGAATATAACCAAATGGGATAATGGTCAGGAATACCCAGAGGGGGCGATGTAGCACGTCGTAAAGAATTGTGCTGTGAGTTTTAAGTTTTCAGGACAACAAAGATGCCAACGAGATAGCTCCTATGCAGTCATTATTAATGGAATGACAAGGCTATGTTAAACAGGGTGCCTTCGCTTCAATAAATCTGGTCCCTCTGCCATTAGTAGTCCTTACAACTGCAAATAGCAGTTAGGTTATAACCTAACATGGCAGAATGTTATCCCCTCAATCTCTAATGTATTTTATAATGCTGATAAAGTCAGGAATAGCAACGGTTTAAACCCACTTAATCTGTGAGAAGTTTAAGCACGAATTTCGAATGCAAAAAACCACTTTGATATTAGTTGGCTTAATTAAATAGAAGGGCTGTTTAGTAGTCGATGCTCCGGAAAGCATGTGTCTTGGAAAGCCAAAGGAATCCACCCACACTGAGTTCCCTTTATCCCTTAGTGGTATGTACTTAGGAGTGAGCAATTTCATTAATTCCAGAGGAACATGCCATGTTACAAAATCCTAGGCCTTTGCAAGCAAAAGGCTGCATCAAAGCCCACGAGGGTACGAAGTTAGCCCCCATCTACAGCATATGCATAAGCACCTGCTGATTTTGGTAGCTTTCACATTAGGATCAAGCTCTTTAAACATAACTCTAATGGATGCATATGAGAGATAAAGACTACCATCCAATAGATACTACAATCCAATAGATATTGTACATATATTGTCCCACTGAAAATAAGGGGCTTTTTGATTAAGCTTGCATATAGATTGAGTTGTTTTGAAGCTAGAGCTTTCAATAATCAGATTTTTTAAAAATATGTAAAATACGGCATGTTCCCTTTTGGTATATAAATAAAGCTAACATTCATATTAATTTGATTTATTTATTTATTTATGTATTCATCCATCCATCCATTCATTCATCACATGTGTGTAGCAATCCATCTCCACAAATTTACTTTAGACAGCTTACTATAAAAACAGGCTATAAACACAGACCATCAGATGAAACAAACATTAAAAATCATTCCATTATTTAAAACACTGTGAGACCACATTTTTGATGTTACATACTCTGTAGCCATCTTACCATCTCACTAAGAGTTTACTCTTGCCCGTGAAAAGGTACTTCAGTCCACATTGGATTTGGTCATAGTAATTGGTTGCAATTACTATAAAATAGAAAGTGTATACTTCTGTGCCATTGGTTTACAGCAAAGAGGCGATAAAGGTTTCCTTAGTCTAAACTGCAATGGCATTACTGATTTTGTTGATGTTGCCTTGGTGCTGTTATCATTTGCAGCCATGGATGCAATAAAAATATTCCAAATTAGAGCAACACAACCCAGCTCAGTGGTCTAAACTCAGTGTGATCTAAACTGAAATATGCTTCCTACTTTGTTGAGTCAATGGGAAAGTGTTATGGCTGTAATACATATAGGTTTAGTCACAATGGACAAACTTTGATTCCTATTATACATCTACTTGCCCCAATCTGGTGTCCTCCACACGTCTTGCAATTTCCGTTCCTGTAAATTCCCAGTCTGAAAAGCTATTTTGCACACTGTGTTCTAAATATGTAATGATGTCTTCTTCAAGGAAGACAGAGTATTAATTCTCTGCTTAATATGCTTCACCTTCATCTTTGCAAATCCACTTCTACATCAAGAGAGTCTAAATGAACTTCTTAAATAAACAGAACTGCATAATTGGCTAGAATATACAGACATTATTTGTGAGGTTTCACAAAGAGATCAGTCTTAAGAGTATATGAACACAGCTTCAGCTCAATAAGAAGGCTGTGCGGAGAGGGTAATTCTATTGACTCTTCATAATAAGAGAGGGACAAAAGAGGGTTTTGTCCCCATGTATAATAATGGATATGTGATATAGTTTCACCATTAAAAATAGCATAGTTTTTTCTATTAGGATGATGAATACCTAGTAAAGCAATTCTCCCTCACCCCAAAAAAGTTGTTTTAATTGGACCAATGGGATTCAATCTTTGATTTCTAAACAAGCATACCTTTAGATCTGGCAAAATATTTCACAAATTAGATGATAGTGTTCTCATCGCCTAGCAGCTGAAACCTTAGTAGCAGTACATGAAATTAGCACTGGTTGAAGTAAGAGAGGTATTGTTTGCTTGATAGCGATCACATGGTGGCAGGAGGCTACATTTCAGCAAAACTAATAAATAAGGCCTCTGCTGTCTGAGTGACTTCGCCATTGAAAAAGAATCTACATATGAATCAATCTGCCGCAGTTATATAAAGTCTAATAAAAGATTCTGAGAAATGTCTTAGGTTGCACAATTAATTTATATAGGATTCAAGCCAGATCGGTGACCCTACTATCCATTCAGATGAATCAGAAAATAGCATCAATATGTTGCACATACTTCAGCAGATCAATACCCGTGTTAAATTTCAAGAGAATTTGTCATGACTTAAATAAACTTCTAAACGAATCTTGGGCTTCCCCAGACAAAGCACTCCAAACCATTGTGAGAAAACATGTTTGTATCACTGAAAATAGCTGGGTTAATTCCAAGATCAAGAAATAAACACTCCGTGTACTGCTTGCCATCAAATAAAGGCCTCTGCAACTGATGCAATGAACACGTCTAATGTCTGAAAACAACAATGTTAACACTAACACTTTCTAGCATTCCAACAATAAAGAAATACCCCCAAGGGATTCAAATTAAATGCTCAAGCACCCTGAACATAACGTAGAAAAACAGGCATTTTCTTCGGAGGAGACCTTTTGAGAAAATGCAAGGACGATTTTTGGGCCAGGGTGAATATAGTATAAAATTATACTATATTCATCATGGGCTAAAAATCGTCCTATTTTCTAATGCTTTGTTTCTAACGCAGATTCTAACGCTGTGCATTGGTATGAATAGCAGCAATAGGAATAGCTCTTAGACTGCTTCATAGTGCTTTACAGCCCTCCCTAAATTGTTTACAGAGTCAGCATATTTCCCCCAACAATCTGGGTCCTTATTTCACTGATCTCGGAAGGGTGGAAACTGAGTCAACCTTGAGCAGATGAGAATCAAACTCCTGGTTGTGGGCAGAATCAACCTGCAATACTGCATTCTAACCACTGTGCCACCATGAGTCATAATCCTTCATCACTGAACCTGTGATGTTAAATGGCTCATCATAGAATCTGATTTCATGAATATTTTTCAAGGTTCTTGTAGATCCTAAGGAAGATGACCCAACTGAGATAATCACACTCATTGACAAGACCAAAGCATTTTTAAAGTTTCAAAGTGGCTCAGACAGACACTTGTGCAATTCACTAATCTATAAGATGCAGGAGGGAAGAACTAAGCAAAATCAGACTTGCAAGATTATCCTATTATAGTCAATCTTAATAAAGGTAATTGTAAACATTTTGTGGAATTGATTTCATGATCTGGTCTATGTAGTTAGATTGACACATCTGAACCAGAATATGAATAATCAAGACTGACCCCGTTATTACATATTTTAGAGGTCATCCTATGGATTTAATAAACGGCCATGGGATATCTGGGAATATATAAATCCATTAGGCCACCTCTTGTGTCCTGCATCTCTGGGAAGAATGCTATTTTAAAGGAAACATGAGAAAGGCATCTCTAATAGAATTATTCATATGGAACTATGAATGAAAAAATGAAGGTCGTGTTCTCAAATCAATAAATAGGTAGTAGCAAGCACCTATTTTCTGAACTAAGTACAATTTCTTAAACTATTGATACTGTGTGTCATTCTCTCCTCCCCTCCTTCCTTAAATTAAGAAATAATTATGAATCTATTTTAAATATTTGTATCTTGCATTCTAGCTCAAACCCCTCCTGTAGGTGATTAGTCTTCACAAATAAATCTAATAGATACTAATTAGTGAAATAAGCAATTAAGTGAAT
The DNA here is from genome assembly GCA_032468215.1 of Stegonotus admiraltiensis. Taxonomy (NCBI): domain Eukaryota; kingdom Metazoa; phylum Chordata; class Lepidosauria; order Squamata; family Colubridae; genus Stegonotus; species Stegonotus admiraltiensis. The sequence goes on along the minus strand of JANHZT010008967.1, from coordinate 16,447 downwards.
ATTGCAGTAAGATTAACAGAAAAAAATGCAGAAAAATTAGCCCAAGTGAAGATTTGTTTAACCTTTGGAAATTCATTCATTCATTCATTCATTCATTCATTCATTCTATCTATCTATCTATCATCTATCACAGTGGTTCTCAACCTGTGGGTCGGGACCCCTTTGGGGGTCGAACAACCCTTTAACAGGGGTAGCCTAAGATCATCGGAAAACACATATTTTCAATGGTTTCAGGAATAATTTTATGGTTGGGGGTCACCACAACATGAGGAACTGTATTAAAGGGTTGCGGCATTAGGAAGGTTGAGAACCACTGCCCTAGAACTTGATTTTTCATGTTTTCTTTATTCCTTCTCACAAAATTCTTCTTTGTCTTTGTGTGAGCTGGCAAACAGTGAGACGAGTACTCCTGTGGGAGTAGAAAATACTATTTTCTGTCATCCTAAATATTTTTTTCTTTTATTTATATTTATATTTTATTTATTTATATCTCCTATTTCTAAACCATATCCCCTCTCTTAGATATAAGAAGTCTAGATATAAGGGAATCACTAACCTCATCCCAACATCAACCTAGTCCTCAAACTTCAATAAGTGTGTGTTTTATCATCTTCAGGACTTGGTCTACCTGGTGGTGGCGTAGGGGGATTACCTGGAGGCGGCATAGGCGGACTACCTGGAGGTGGCTTTGGCGGACTACTTGGAGGTGGCTTTGGTGGGCTACCTGGAGGTGGAGTAGGCGGACTACCTGGAGGTGGAGTAGGTGGTCTACCTGGAGGCGGCATAGGTGGACTACCTGGAGGTGGTTTGGGCGGATTACCTGGTAGGTCTATTAACATGGAATGATTATATTATCAATATTTCTGCACCCAAAAATCTTAGTTCTGAATAAGAACGGTTCTTCCGGAAGCCCAATGTCAACTTCTTCCAATCACATGATTCAAACTAGGAGAAAGTTGGAGGGACGGTCTCTTGACTTTGCTTATCAAGTTACAGAAGCAGTTTATGGTGTGGTGGAAACAATGAAACAAAAATTCTCTATTACAGTTTCATCCCCCCCTCCAAGTACTTTTCTTGGTCATGGGCAAGGAGAGCAAGTGGTAGTGTGTGTATCATGACGCCATCGTGGAAATACTGTAATATAAAATATCTACTTGCATTTTTTTGGGTCATTGTGCAATGACATTATGGCATTGTGGTGGTTTTCCACCAGATGCCTCTATAAACTTGGTCACTGAATTTCCCTAATTTTGATTTTGTACTATTGTGGGGAAAATGATCGTTTAAATAAAGAACCTTTCCACAATAGAACAGTATATTAAGTTATAAACTAACCAAAAGGTCTGAGTTCACTAAATCACCAAAGAACTTATGAAAGTAGACACTGTCTAAGATGCCATTACGACATAAAAATGACTTGGTTAAGCATGTTCTTTGAAGCTAGCTTTGATGTGTAAATAATCATGATACCCTGGAAAAGCCATCTATCTCCAATTACTACTTCTTTTAAAAGAAGTACTGTATGTAATTGGAGATGGGTGGCTTTTCTGTGGTATCAATTGGATTGATTTTAAGTGCTGACTCCTCTGAAATTTCTCATCTGCCAGTGGGGTAAATAGACAGAAGACATATGGCATATTAGCACCACCAACTTGATGATGTTAATATGCCATTTTTAGAGGGCTTTAAAAAAAAGAAAGAAAAGGGATTTCAGAAATCTAATAATCAGTGATTACAGATCACAGAGGCCATGATGATGGCAATCTTCATATCATCTTCCTGAATTCTTCCCGTGCATCTCAGCCTACCAACCTTACATTGGTTGTGTTTGTACTTGTAGGTTTTAGGTTGTTTTGAATTCACAGAACACTTGGAATCGTAAACAAGCTAAATTCACACAACCGAGGTTAATGCTTATTCAACAGCATGATTTGCAAATGCAAACCTGATTATTGAGTGAAAGGAAGTGGCTTAAACACACTCTGACAAGGGGAGAATAGTTTTTATACTTTTGAGACATGAAACCCAATCCAAACTGTAAAAAATTCCCCTTGAATGAAGAGTAATAAGACGACAGCGATATCCTGTTACTGTAGTTGGGATATATATGCTCAACTGTCCTCAAAGTTCTCTCATAACACTGATTGGGGCAGTTGCTCATTTAAACCCCTCAAAGACACAGGCATCCATGACAGACTTCAAGGACAAAAAAAATGTTGGAAAGTGATTTGCTATGTCATGATGCAGGTTCTGACCTTTCAAACTTTTGGCTTGACCTTGAATATAAATACATAAGTCACAAGGATTGTACATTTCATCTCTTGTTCCTCCTTCCTGCCTGACAGGTGACCAAGCACAAAGTTGTTTAATAAGTTTATGCAAATTGCAGGGTTTTTTTATTTAAGAGTTTAATAATAAAAGAACAATAGCATTGGGGATCGTTCAACATTGGAATTGGTTGGTGGATTAACCGAGAAGCATATTAATTTTGCCTTATTTGCTTCTTGCCTTCCTGTGTTGTACTTAATGTTTTTAATATTTTAATATTTATGATTTTAACTGTAAGTCACCCAGAGCCACTTTTCAGAATGACATGGGCAGCATGTAAATTTAATAAAGAAATAAAGAAATAAAATGAAATAAAATTGCCCATTAAACACCGATTGAAATCGTGGCCTGCTAAATTCTGCTCCCTAACGCACCATGTTTTAATTTGTTTTGGGCCAACATAAATTAATCCTTTCTAACTAACCCTTGAAATACTTTTCCTGATTTTGACTTGCACAATCTCACAAAGACTGCACGATCCAACGGAAAGCACCTTTGCACTACTGCTTAAGAATATTTCCTTTTTGAATCTCGGCGGGGGGTGGGGGGGTTGGAGTTTGGACCAGAGCAAAAATAAAAGACAAATATTTATGCTGGACTGAGGCTTTTGCACTGTATCAACTGGTCTCTATTGCTCCCACAGGTGCTGGTACTGGAGCCAAGCCTGGGAAAATCCCTGGTAGGTCAGCAGTTGCTCCAAGAAACTTCAGCTCAAATAAGGATGAGTGCTCTGAATTTTAATAACATGTTAATTAGCTGGGAGAGTAAGTGGGCTATGAAAACTGAAGGCATAACGTTGGGTTCATCTTTTGCTCTCTGACTTATTTATTTATTTATTCATTCATTCATTCATTCATTCATTCATTCATTCATTCATTCATTTATTTATTCAATTTATATACCGCCCTTCTCCAACAAAGGACTCAGGGCGGTGAACAGCCAAAGTAAAAAACCCCTACAAAAG
>JANHZT010008961.1:21665-36233 GCA_032468215.1 Stegonotus admiraltiensis | reverse complement strand
GGGAAGAGGGAAGGGTGGGGGGGATAAAATGTTTGTATTTCTTATAAAACTTGTTAATAAAAAAAAAAGAATCTGAAAATGACTTGATGTTCTAGAATAATTGCAGAAGTCATAATACCTTTTTTGGATCATGTAAAATCAGGTGAATAATTAAGAAGACTCAAGTCAGTCTTTCCCAACTTATGTGCCCTCCAAATGCATAGATTTCAACTTTTGCATTTCTCAATATGGCCATCTGGAAAGCATCTAGGTTGGAAAAACATGAACCTTGGTACTGCATTCACTAGAAGCAAAAAAGGGCTGTCCTATTATTGTTGTATGAAGTGTTATCTTTAGCATCTTTTGGTTCTTGTAGAGCAGGGGTCAGCAATCTGCAGCTCTGGAGCCGCATGTGGCTCTTTCATCCCTCTGCTGCGGCTCCCTGTTGCTCAAAATATGTGTCACAACCGCCAAAGTGCGACATCTGCCAGCATGCGATTTATTGAGCTTTTCACCCCCCAGTAGGCCAACCATAGATAAATCCAAGAAAAGAAAAGTTTCAGAAGAAAACAGAATGTTTAATTCAACTACATATGCTAGTTTTGTGGCCGCTCAGGAAATAGTCAGGTACAGGAAGGGTTTTGTGGCTACCAATGTTTTCTTTTCTGTGGAAAACAGGTCCAAATGGCTCTTTGAGTGTTTAAGGTTGCCGACCCCTGTCGTAGAGAATGGGACATAGGCAGTTGACAAAAGCCTTAATCGAATAAATGTGATTTGATAAAGTTTAGCAGTACCCATAGAATGCTTTCCCTATGCTGGATGTTTGAGGGTGTTTTAAGATGCAAATCAAGGTGGTTTGCATTTTAAAAGGAGACATATTTACCTTAAATGGGTATACTTATTTTAGAATCAGGACTTCTTCAACATAAGAAAAAAGCCAAAAGCTTTTCCAGAAATTAAAAAGCCAAAGATGCTCACAGTGTACAAATTCAAATCTGTTGTTCCTTCATATTCTCTGTAGTTGGGTGAAGGTATCAATAGATCAGTTTTTAAAAGTTATGAGAATCACCCCCAAACCTTTATCTGTTCAGGTGCTGAGGGTTATAAAATAGAAGTCAAATTGCAAACTCGAATATCTGGGACAGCTCCAGATTTTGTAAACAAAGCAGGGATCTTAGTTTGCAATCCTGACTTATTCTGGATACAATTATCTATGAGTCCCAGTTCAGATAAGTACTATACATTCAGCTCCTAGCAAGTGGTTAGCAATTTATGCTAACTGGTCGAGCCAAATTAGTGCACATCAACTGCATTTATTTCAAATTTCAAATCTTTATTGTCAGTGCACAACATATGTACAATGAGATTGGTTGACACAATACAACTCACAGTGAAGACAGACAATCCCTAACCCAAGAAATCATATTAACAAAACACCCAGTCCTATTGCACCAGTGTGAACATGTTACACATTGTGCCGGCCCTGCAGTCCGTCATACTATGTAGTTATGATGCTATTTCTCATTCAGAAGTCTGACAGCCCACGGATTATTATTACACGTAGTTTAATAATGGGATGGATACATCAGATAAAATCTGAGATAAGTGAACTTTTCTGAACATTTATTGGACATCAGTCACCTTAATGTTTGCTTTCTTCCTTGAGCTGAGTGTGTTGCCTGCAGCACTTGCTTAATCTGAGTTACATATTTCAGGAAAGATATCTTGAATGTGGATCTATTAATTAGCAGGGTGCTTTCTACCAAAGAGATGGTGGATTTATTCCTGTGCATCACTCATAAGTAGACGGTGAGTGACAGATTATGCATTAATCCCCCAAATTGGCCATTTTATTTAGTGGTGATGAAAGAACATATTAGTATTTCCTATTCAGAAGTGCGTTGACACAAAATTAAAAATCTTGAAAAAATGCTGAGACCAACATTTGCAGTGACTGGAAGAGAGGGGATTAATTTTACTTTAGTTGCAACTGCTCCTACTGAAGCTGCTGCTACCTAAGCACTAAAAAGCTACCCTGCTGTAGATGTCTGCCAGAAGTTTGGCCAGGTATGTTGAGTGGCTGACACCCTGAGCTGTGCTTGTTTGAGAAAGATCCAGAAAGGAGGAAAACCTTTTCTTATTGAGAACTGTAGAAAGTATATGTCTAGAACTGGGGTAGAACCATTGGGTATCTGGGGAAACAGAGTTCACAAGAGGGGACTGGGTGTTGTTCCTATATGGTGGTCCTGTTATCCTTTTCCTTTCCCTAGACAGGAAGGGATACTTGAGTCTTACGATGAACAAACATCTTCTCTTTCTAAGTTGGGTGGGAAGCTGAAACAGAACCAGGGAAGGTCACAAGATTCAACATGCACCCAAAGCTGCTTTCATTCACACACTTGCACGGCCAAACGGATGTAATGTTATCAATCACGAGTATGTACCAGTTTCATGGGAAGAAAAAATTACAATTTCTGCAGGCCCGTTATGATCCTATTCATCATCAGTCCTAATTGGCATGAATTGGCATTGGTGAAGTCTGGTGCAGATAAGTTTTCAAACTGGATGCGATTACTTATTTATCTTGATTTTTTTGTTTCAGATCTAGCTTAAATGAGAGCAGCTTCCTTTGTTTTTCATATTTCCTCCATTCTCTTCTGTATTGGGGAAAAATAGTTTGAATCCTGCTCAGTTTCTCCCTGGCCTCATTCCAATAGGGAAATTAACTGCATGGCAAAAAGTTAATCTTCCATCACTTCATGCCCACTTTTCTTCTTTTTTGTAAAAAGAACCTTCTTAAGCCAGATTTTAGAGAGGAAGAGACAAATCCTATTTTAGAACTTGGAGAAATGGTTTGCCAAGAAAGTTTTTTCAAGCCAGTGAATTGCTTAGAGAAATAGCCTTTCAGGTAATTTGAATGATGCCTTCTTGAATCCTGTGACAAAGAATAACTGGGCAATCCTATGCTTTCGATCTCAAGCAAAAACATACGTATTTTGCAGCATATGGGTATTCAGCAAACATAGCAGCTAGATCATTTCCCAAGAGTGCATGGCTGCCCTCCACAGATACCCACAATCTTGGGGGGGGGGGGATATTAGGTTGTTGGAGTTGTAGATATATATACAGTATATGTATTCCCATGAACTCCAAAACACCTTTTTGCCTTCAAATTCAAAGCGGCATAGCTCTAAACCTTTAAAAAAAAACCTAGCAAAACCTGTTTTCTCAGAATTCAGCCCTGCAGACAATGAGATGCATGATGTGACAAGAACGCAAGTTTGTCTCCTGAGTGCAGTGGCTTCTCCTTTTGTGTACTCCTCCAGCCAGCCTAAAATGCCAAATGAATCTTGTTCTGCGATAAGCCTACAGGAGCAATGAAGAAAACAGAGATCTCTAGCAAATTCCACAACCAAATAAATAATTGGACAGAGCTCTAAAAAATTTAATGAAGGCAGTAGTTTATATCCTTCCTAATCTTGACAAAATGTTTTGCTGTTTCAATAAAAATCAATTTTAAGATAACCTACATTTAAGCAATAAGTAACAAACTTTATCAGTTTTTTGAAGCAAACCAAGTAGGAATCAAGTCATAGGCAGCACAATCTTTATTCAGAAATCAGTATTATCTATCCCTTCCTTAATGAACTTCTGAGAAGCACTTCATGACTTGCCTTTAAAAAGCATAGTTGACATTAACTTTGAGAAAGTGGGAGCACAGGTAATATGCCCAATGGATCTTAATGTGTTTTGATATTTCCCCCTCAAAATATGCAAAAAGGTGTTTTGGAGTTCATGGGGATGCATTTATATATCTATGTATCTACAACTCTGACAACCTAACATTCCCCCCCCCCGATTGTTGGTAACTGTGGACGGCAGCAATGCGCTCTTGGGAAATGATCTACCTGCTATGTTTGCCCAATACCCATGTGCTGCAAAGTACGTATGTTTTTGTAGTGCTATTAAAAACTAGCCTTGGAAAATCTCAGAAAGGCATCTGCTTAGCAAGAAACTTGAAAATGGCATGTGTTTGGATTCCTTTCTAGATATTTATATTAGTTTATCAGAACTCCAGAACAGCTGTTTTGATACCATCAGAGCCTTCCTTTTCAAAGCCAATATTCCTTCCACCTTCCTTTTCCACATTTTCTACAAAAGAAAAAAATTTTTTTCACTAAACACATCTCCACATCTCTGAAAAACAGCATAGAAAAGTGAAAGAAACTCTTAAGTATTTTATTTTGATTTAAATGCATGGTATAAAGCCTGGTCTGGAGGGCCTTTTGGACAAGGCTGAATAGGCATCAAATTGTTTTAAGCTAATTGACTGGAGATCATTATTTCAAAGATAAGCAGCACACTGAGCTTATTTTGATGACTGGGGCTCCTGACTCTCTTCTCTCCCCACTGTCTGTTCCTTCTTCTCTACTCTTCCTGATGCTGTTACTGCTAAACTCCAATATGGCTATTGATCTAGGAAGAGCATCAAGAGGATGTTTTTGTCATGCAAAATAAAGAGAGAGTGGAGCAAAGAATGGGATGCTGCATTATATAATATGGAATATGGATACTAGATTTCTGTATATTTGAAAGCAATAATTGAGGTATCTGAATATGCACACCTGGTGTGGCCTGATTTCTCCTTCTTAGACCTCCACTACCAAGATGTGCCAACTGGAGCACAAAATGAAGAGTCTGCTGTTCCTTTCTAGATGGGCCTTAGTCACTCAATTAATACAAAGGGTTGTGGCAAGGACCAATTTGAGGAAGACACAAGCACATGAAGACACATGAAGACACATCATGTATCTTATATTTTGAGAAGACATACATGAAAGAAATTTGGCTGTAGACCTTCATATTCCTTTTAGTGTAACCCATTTCCTGATAATCAACGGGCATCGGTTATGGGAACAAACCAGTGGTGGGTTGCTCCCGGTTCTGTCCGGTTCTATAGAACCGGTAGTAAAACTGGTGGGAGGCTCTGCCCACCTGGCACAACATCATCATTGGAGATATGCGCATGCGTGCGATCCCTCTGCGAACCAGTAGTAAAGGTAGGTGGAACCCAACCCTGGAACAAACCTAGTGACAACTGAAGGGGCTTCCTATTCATTTCTGAACTCTTAAATCTAAAGTTCCATCTTAATCATCTGGTGATTAAAAAATGGGGCTGGATGAAGAGATCCAAATCCAACTAGTTTAATGTAGGATAGGGAAATCTAACCCATTCTCTCTAACATTCCTCTCCACTGGAGAGGTGGAACAGAGTCAAAGGAATTTTCCAAGCTCACATTTCATTCTCCTCTCAAAATAGTTTAAACCAGGCTTCTCCAACCTGGTGCCTTCTAGAAGTGTTGAATTTCAATTCCTCTCATTCTCATGGCATTGTGGTTAGCGAGTTGACATTCCCTAACCACAATGAGAACAATGAAGAAGAAAGCATTAGCCTCCAGTATAGCTTTTCAGGAGAATGAGTAAGAGATGGAAAGAAAAAGGACACCTCTTAACAAGAGAAGAAGGGGGCAGGGGGCTGATTCACAGCAGACCTGTGCCTGGCACTATCAAGCCAGTTTTCTGTCCACCTACTCCTCAAAAATATCTAACCCCACACAAGAAGCTATCGAAGATGTCTCTTATTTGGAGAAACTGCCAGATGGACTGGGAGGGCCTTGTTTCCACAGCCTTCCCACCCCTCAACTAAAATCAGCTTTGTAAAAACCCATTTTTGGCATTGGCGTATCAGATCCTTTATTCCCATGATGTACTGTATGTACCTTATCTTTTCTGTGATCTCTTTGAAGTTCTTTTACAGTGGCAGAGCTCTGGAGTAATGTTACCACAATCAACACTGTTATGGGCATATTCTCGAGCAGGAGAATAAGGGAGTGAGCAAAGCAAAGCAACAAGCTAATTGTATATATATTATGCATTCCCTTGCATTGGTTCTCATTCACCCTTTTTTTGCATATGCAACAGTAATACACTTTCAGAGGGAAATATTCCCCTCCCAACCTGAATTAAAAGACACTTTTAGCCCAGTCTACTTCTGTTTATGTTCCTTCCAGATGGCAACCCAACACCCAGAACAGGGTGGCTGTTGCTAAGAATTCTGGGAGTTGAAGTCTACACAACTGAAGGGAGATTGTTTCAGCAGTTTAGCAGGGCCCAAATGAACATTAGGAAGAATTTTTATCATCTTATCAGGGATGGGAAAAGCCTCCTGGGGCATTGATGTAAATTTCTTTCTCATCTCTTGGGAATTTCAGATTTCCAAATTGCTTAATGTCTGTCTTGCACGGTTGCCTTATAGGAAAGCAGCAGGCAGATGTTAGAGCATGTCACTGAAGCTTTGCAAATAAGGGCAAACAAGAAACAAAAGAGCTAAAATAAGTGTTAGTTGGGAAGTAAAGATTTATTACATAATCAGAAGTAATCTGGGTTAAGGATGACATAAATTCTTACCTTCTTTAAGGCACTTGTGGACAAACAGCCTTCCTATTTCCCATCCCTTCTTAATATCAGACTATTCTGAAGATAGTCTGTTCTGTATCTTCTCTTCCTATGAACGCTTCCTTCACAGCCCAGGCAAAGTGAGTAAAAGTGAGAATGTTTGGAATAAATTAGCGCTAAATGAGTATTAGCAAAGTCAAGCTACTGTGGGCTTGTAACTTTGGCAAGACCTCACAACAGGGATGTGTAGTGAGATTTTTTTTTTAATTCATTTATATGCCGCCCTTCTCCGGAGACTCAGGGTGGCTTACAACGCATTAAGCAATAGCCTTTTGTAGAACTGGACATCATGTCCTCATTTGATTACAAGAGCTCATCTGATGCAAAACCAAGTCTGTACTTTCATAACCTCCTTTCTTAACTAGTTAACCAATTAGCAGTTATCTGTCAAGTAATCTAGGCACTACAAACATTTGTTCCAGCATCTGTCAGGCTGCCAGTCTTTTTCTTCCTCACCTTTGGTGGAAAGTGACCAGAGTAGGAGGGGAGGAAACCAAACCAGAGGAATCTACCCATTCCTGTCCATCCAAAATAAGTTACTGGCCTCATGCCTATGGCAAGATAGAAATGGCTACTGAGAAAGAAAATGTTATGCCAGCCTAGCTTTCTGTCAGCTCAAGACTGGGGGGGGGGAACGGACGGACGGGGACACTGAGGAAGAACCCTCCATCTGATGAATTTCTGTGCCCAGAATGCAAGGAGGAATGTGCTCCATTATGCCTTTTCTCTCAGACAAATTAGATTGGGGGATTCTGAAACAGATTGTTGATAAATTATCACGGAACCAGTTGAACATAACTTATTTTCTCCTAGGATTTTTTTGGCCAACTTTGACTGTCTTTCCCTCCACTGGACAATTATTCAGGCTGCTTTCAGAAGAGCATAAATAGAAACAGGGGAGGAAAAGGCATTATCCTCTTCCACAGAAGGATCAGAATATACTACCGTAGAAATAAACAGACTTCCTTCTCTGGGCTATCCTGGTTTCATTTAATTCTATTTTTATCCATTAGTATCTATTAGTATTTTTGGAACAGGTTTGGCCTCAGTAGGATTTCTATCCCTTCCCTTTGAATCATTTCCAATAAGGACATTAAAATGGTTGCAAAGTTTGCCTGGACCATTGTGATTCCAGTGGCAATAAGTGATTGTTGCAAATCCAAAGACGTTTATTCTTGGACTGGACTGAAAAATTGGAGGCACAGAAATGTTAATTGCCTTAATCAGGAAAAGAACAATCCTTTCCACTTGAAGACAGAAAATTATATAGCACCAACTGCTGTTTTAGAGTTTGCTAATCTGATTACAAATGTGTAAACATTGAAGGAGACTGGATGGAAGAGGAGACTGGTTAATACAGTAACCAGTGAATATATTTATGATTTTTGTATTTTTGACTGAAAAGCTATAATAAAGGGATAAAACTTGGTCTTGTAGATGATCTGCATGGATCCCTTCCCTGGTCAGTGGGTCCTATCCTATTCACATTAAGGCAGAAGTATGTCTTCACAGCAAAATGGGTGGACTCAATTAGAGCCCTCATGTCACAGTATACTATATGAATATGAATTTGCAGATAAAATTTCTAATTTTATTTTAGGATATTTTGGAAGAGTCTGGCATAGGGTTCTAAACAAATGAAAGGTAATAAGGAGCCAGTCCTAAACGTTTTATTAAAGGTGGGGGGAGAAAGTCTGTTAGCCACACTCAACTCTTAGTGATTATATTATCGCAGATTTCTTGTCAACAGTAGAAAAATGGTTTGCCAGTGGTCCCCCCCCCGATTTTTCCTCACTTGCCAGTCTATTTTACAGCCCTGGTATTTCTTGGTGGTCTCTCATTCAGAATACTAGCCAGGTCTGCTCCTATATGACTTCTGAATCCAGATAAAGCCAATTTGTGGCTTTACAATGTGGCTTTTTAGTTAATCTTGCTGGGATTTTCAGTGCAGCCCTATGGCATATTAATTTAAATAGCCCTACATATGTTTCATATTTTCATTGTTGAGATAATCCTGAAGTCACAGACTTGTTTAGAAAGAAGTTCTCTCATGTAAAGTAAAAGCTACAACCAGGAAAATGCATAGGATTGCAATTTTTGGTCCTCTTTGCCCATCTATTCATTCATTTATTAATTCATAATGTATCGTGCTTTTTAATTTCATTAACAGAGACTAAAATAACACAGAAAACAGCACATCTATAAAAGCTACATTGAAATATATAAATATATATAAATATATAAATATATAACCCACAACAAAACATACCAATAATGCATGTCATCTAAAGCTAGACAGGGGAGCATTTGCTTTTAGAGAAAGAGCTAAGTCTGAAGATCACCACTGAAAAGATATTTTCTCTGATAATTACTAGTTGCACCTCAGATGGGAAGGGATGTACAGATAAACCCCTGCAGAGGCAGATGATTTTGCCTAGACAGTCAGCTAAAAATATAAAGTTTCCTTTGCTCTCCTGTAGAGATTTCTCAACTGGATTTGAAGCTGACATCAAGCAGAAGCAATGTCATGCAAGTTATAACTGCTGATTTTCCATAGGCTGCATTTGCACAAATGCTCAACTCTATGTATCAGTCATTTCTAATTTCCCTGCTTAGGACTCTTTGGTCAAAACTTTAGCTTTACTATGTTGTGGGTGCTCTCCAAAATCATCAGTGAAAATTCTTTTTCATCCACATGTGTAGCTTAGATTTCTTATTCATTGGGGCATCCAACCTGAAGGAATCCAAGATGACAACTGTCCAGTGTTTGAAAGAAGATACCTTAAAATGTTGGATAAAGAGTAAAGTTTAAGGGAGAAGGGTAAAAATGGCGCTGCATGTATGTACACTAAAATGAGATTTATTGCCTAATATATTGTGGGAACACTGACAGAAATCCCTGAAGAAAATGAATGTCACACAAAAGCTAATGAATAATTCCATAAATTCTCAGAAAGAAATTGGAATCTCAATGGCCACATGTTAAACTGTGATGTTCTTTTCCACCTAGTCCACTTTTACATTTCTACACAGTTGAAAGTATGGCAGATGATGTCAAGTGGACACCGCATCACAAATCATTTAATGCCCTAAGAAAACCTTATGTTTGGAAGCTTAAAGAAGTGTACTGGGGCTCAACATTTATCAGCTTGCCAGAATTCACTCTTAATGTTTTACAGTACAGAACTTATTTATGGTAAAAACAGCCTGGCTCAGCCTGGATAGGGGACTATCTGGGAGTTACCTGTTTCAAATTTCTCAAATAGCAGCTTTCAGAATTATAATAATTAATGACTTGATAGATTTCATTTCTCATTCCAGATGTGCTTTCCCTTCCAGAAAACAAGGGGAGATTTTCACAGAGCCAACTGAATAACCATATGTCTTTCTGTTAAGGGCAGACTCCCCCTATTCCAGCCCTCACCCCTTTCTTTCATAGAAGCTGGGTTTTGGCAAAGTCCTTGTTTCGCCAATAATCCTGCCTCTTCCCCTTGTTTGCTCTTCCATAGCTGAGGTCTTGCTGGTTTCAAATTCTTTCAGTAATTAGAAGGAACAGCTTAAAGCCTGACTTCAAACATGCAGCCCCCAATCTGCTGAGTAAACAGAGGACTTGAATAAGATCCCTAGAGGATCATTAAAATATGTTCTCCTGACCTGGGGGAGGGGAGAAGGAGCCCAAATGTGGAATGAATCAACCAATGTTTTTCCCCTGGTGTTATGGCTAACAAGGGATCAGGTATTTATGTGAGATTTGGGGGTGGGGGGGAAGCCATGAGGCACTGCAGAGGATTCCGGCACTCTGTCAAAATATTTCTCAGCACATGTGAAACTTGATTTGTGTAGCTGTGTCAAAAAATTTCTCTGGCATATGTGAAGTTTGAATTATGTCCCATAATTCCATATCCCAACAGCATAAGGAGGAGGGGCAGGGGAGAACCACAATAGGCTTCAAATGTCGAATATGACATGTGCCCTGGTTAAATTCAATGTTAAATAATCTATATTTCTGATGAAAAGCTAGGTAGAACCTTCCTCAACAAGGCCAGAATGCCAGGCAGTGTGACTTGCTTCTCATTGACTATGAATAACTCAAAGGACCTTCGCTGGAGCTTAAAGAAGGCTGGAGTTCTGGGTCATGAGAAGCCCAGAAACATAAGTGCAATGGCCCTCTCCTCTTTATGCTTTGTAAATAATTGGAAGGTTGACAGTTCAATCCTAGATAGCGGCAGATGTTTCTCTCCTAGGGCACAAAGAAAAAAATATCTGTTGTAAACTTCTCATGGCATCAGGAAAGGCGTATGGCCAATAAAAGCTCAGCTCCATCCAATTGCCCTGACTCTACCTCGAATTAAGGGATTACAGGGTTGTAAAAAGGAAAGGGAGGTTTTTAAAAATTGAATTTAATATAATGCCATCAATACTTGTAGCTACTTGATAGTCTTACCCTCCTTACTTCTGGCTCATGCCATTTTAAAGCCACTTTCAGCTGCTAAAACATATTCCAAGAATGAATACTGTTAATGAGGGAGGTAAACTTTGGAAGACATGTCATTAGCCAATTTATTGCTGATGGGAGAGAATGGACAGCAAGCATGTGTGGGGTGAGGGCCAAGATAGATAGCGGATAATAGTAGGTTATTTTCCTGTGGTATAACCTCATAGTCTCTCCATAATCCTAATTGTAGTGAACATTATTTGTTATAACATTCAATTTTTCAATATATTTCCAGAAATGTGTTACTTTTCCACAAAAGGGGAATAATGCTGCCTTCTGTTGATAACATCTAAAGCCTTTTGTTGAATAATTTGTTGAATAAGATTCTTCTTCAATTCTTATGGGCATTAAATACCATTAATGAAAAAAAAATTAAATCTAATGCCCCAGATCACTACAATGCTTGCCACATGTTAACATCCATTTGTTTTCCCAGTTCAACCTCTCAAGTTTCTTTTAAACCCAGGAAAGGGTTTTTTTTAGCCTCTGTCTCCAATAGCAACAAGTACAGTATATTTTGAAGGTCATGCCCTTAGGCTGAGAGAGATAATTTACCGTGAGTTTCTCAAATCAGTTAAAGGACAATTTGTAAATTCCATTACCAGTCTAGTACATAAAAATGGGTTTATTTGAATAGAAAAGTACTAAAGTATTTTTTATCTTAATTGCTGTTTATCTCCTTTTTGTTTTAAGGTAAGGGATTTTATAAACATCTCTTACTTTTTATAATCGCATTTTTTTCACATTTGGCTAATTCTACATTGATTGCATAATTAGATATATCAAAAGAGGTAAAAAAAAGAGAGAGAGAGAGAGAGAGAAAGAGACTAAAATATGTGTATAATTGCATACACCTCCTGTTCCCATTAGTTGTGTGACTTCCTAAGTTATTTTGATTCTAGATTCATCTTTTGGAAGAAAAAAAATGTCTTCAGCATTTTATTTTTTATTCTTGTCTATATTCCATTTCTATCCACTGTTTGGATTGCCTTTCCAAAAACATTGAAGTTTTATGTTTGCTTGTTCAAAAGAATGAGTGCAGAGCAATTGAGCAATTAAATCTTAAGTCTGATACTTCTGCCAAATCTTACAACTTCTTTTTAATATGAAGAGATGATATCATATCATCTTTCAATAAATGTAGCAAGTAATTTCTTCTCTGTATTTATCTCTGTGGTTTTGTTATTTATGTATAATCCTGTTGCTAAAGTTTCAATTACTGAATTAAATAATAAAGGAGATAATAGTCAGCTAGGAATATTATTCAATATCTCAAGAAGCATTGTTCAATACTATTAGAATTTCCCCTGATTCATAATTATTAACTCCTATCACGGCTTATAGATCTAATCTATCACATCTAAAACAATTTTGCCAAATTAAACTTTTTGTAACCTTCTTTTCATAATTTTTTACACAATGCAAAGCTTTCAGGACATGTAATAAGCATATAAATTAGTAAATTGGTTTTACAAAAAGGGTGTAGCATTTATATTGCTTAAACATTAGCTTTAATTAAGATTGCCACATCTCCTTGATTTATTTATTTCCCCAGCAAAGATTTGTTTTCCAAAATACTTACCCTTAAATGCTTTTCACTGTATGTTTCCTGTAGCATTTCTATACAGTATATGTGGCCTAAAAAGATCTTAAATATTTTCATTTTTTTATGTCAATCTCTTACACTCTAAAATTCAAAGAAATAACTTTATACTGGTTGTTCACTATGATTATCTTTTTTCACTAATATTAACTTAACCTTTTATTTAATTTAGACTATTTTAGCTGGAAGCTCTTGAAGGGTTTGTGAAATTAATGCATGTAACTATCTTATTTAGCAAGAAACTTGTCACATATTTTCCCCTGTCCTCTTCATCCTCTGACCCACTTCCTTCCCCTTCCCAGTTCCAGCCCTCCCACTCACTTACATGAACGTCTTTCAGAAAAATGTTCACAGAGACTCTTTATGAGCCCCACTTGGTCTAAGGAAAGAATGCTATGCCCTAGTCCTCCCTCTTCCCTCCCAGCTAATCATTTTTTTACCATTCAGCCTTTTCCCCATTTCCCTAAAGTTACGTTAAAATAATATCATTCATAGAGTTCATTCTTCTATCTTTTCAATTTTTTCTTCCCCTTCTTGCAACTACAGGTGTCCTTCAGAAGCTTCAAGATCGTATTTTACACTGACAGTGCAGGTGGTCATCCAAAGCTGTTTATTTTTTTGAAAAGTAAAAATTATTTCCTTTCCTTGGGGCTTGAATATGATTAGCCTGAATGGAAACTCCCCATTTTCTCTCTCTTTTAGTCAGTGGTTTTTTAAAGGGTTTTAATGTTCTGTAAAGTAGTTTGGCTGATATCCTAACGTGACTATCTCCTTTCTGATTTTTTTCTTCTTCTAGTTTTAGGGATTTTAAAATAATTGATTGATTGCAGACTCCCCCTCCCCCTTTGTTCTCTGCTCTCCACCCATACATCTTTTTAGTTATTGTATTGATATATTTATTCTTGTTTTGTGTTCGTCATTGATTATTTTATTGTTCTATTATTTTACTACTATTCTGTTTACATGCCTTTCATTTTTCTTCCTCTTTATTTTTGTAAGCTCCCTAGAGTAGCCCTACAATGAGATAAACAGCAAACAAACATAACAAGTCACTGAAGCAATAGGCATGAGTTTAAATGGACTCCAGAGGATGGTAGAGGACAGGAAGCTCTGGAGCAGTGGTGGGTTCTACTTACCTTTACTACTGGTTTGCAACGGGGCTGCACATGCGCAGAAGCATTCTGATGACATTGGGGTTGGTAGGCGGAGCCCCCCACCGGTTTTACTACTAGTTCTATAGAACCAGTGCAAACCGGGGGCAACCCACCACTGGTCTGGAGGAACATTGTCCATGGGGTCATAAGTGGACACAACTTTGCAACTAACAACAAAAGATAGATAGATAGATGATGGATAGATGGATAGATAGATAGATAGATAGATAGATAGATAGATAGATAGAACTTTATTGCTTGAGTAGCAGTTTGAGTTGTGTCAGACATTTCTGCTTTGACATTTCTTTAAATTGTTTATTAATTTATTTCGACATTCCTGCTAAATCCTCTTTTATTGAAGTTCCGGATAATTCCCATTCCAGTTAAATTCTTGGTTCAGTTGCTTAATCAAAATAGACTCTGAGTCAGAATATTCTTTAGTGTGGTGACTTACTTTAGGCTGGAAATCTTAGGCTGGAAATCTTCTAGCTGGAGGATTACGGAGATTCACATATCTCCTATTCTATCATACAGGGTTTAACGCCATTGCCTTTGCTGAACCCTTTTTCTTGACATTTTGCTTTTCTTTGGGGGGAAAAAAGTTTTACTAGGTTGGAAGGCTGAAATCTGTCAAATAAACAACTGGCTTATTATGCTATCTTCTCCAGGAGCTGACCATTTGCCTCCCCCCACATCATCTACCTATTAAAGAGATTTATTTGTTTATTATTTATTTATTAATTAAATTTATATACCGCCCTTTCTCCCAAAGGACTCAGGGCAGTGAACAGCCAAGATAAAATACCCAAATATAAAAGTTA
>JANHZT010008961.1:0-12168 GCA_032468215.1 Stegonotus admiraltiensis | reverse complement strand
TGGTTCGATTTATATGCCAACCTTCTCCGGAGACTCAGGGTGGCTTACAATGCATTAAGCAATAGCCTTCATACTTTCGGGGGCCCCTAAGCGATGTTCTTTTTTTTATACAGTCAGCTTATTGCCCCCACAATCTGGGTCCTCATTTTACCTACCTCGGAAGGATGGAAGGCTGAGTCAAATTACCTTTACTACCGGTTTGCGACGGGAGCAGACGTATCTGCACATATAGTCCATTATGATGTCTGGGCGGGTGGGCAGGTCCTCCCGTCACTTTTACTACCAGTTTGCAAGAACCAGACACAACCGGGAGCAACCCACCACTGCTAGAAAGTCTCACTCATTCTCCCCTACTGCACTCCAGTGATTTGTCAGACAGGATATTTTTATGGATAGTGGAATAAGACCAGCAGTTCTTGGTTATCTTGGGCAACTTAAAAGGTAGAAAAAAATCAAATTACAAAAGAAGGGGGAGGGGAATGAAGTGCTCAGCATGTCTTCTTTGGTCCTAAATGGAGCAAAAGTGAGATTGCATCAAAATGTTGAAGAAGATATCCTAATGCTCAGGATTTTGCCAGTCTGTTCAGCATGTCACTCATGCCCAGCTGAATACGTTCAGTTTTCACTGGGCAGTTTTTAGGAGACTTTCATTTTATTTTCACCACTATGAATGAACTTTTATAATTAAGCCTGTTAATATTTCATCCGTATGCACGGAAGATGCCTTTTTGCTTGTGTATGGTTCAGCATTTGAAGAATCGAGACTATTTTAATATAATGTGCATATGTGTACTTGTTAAAATAATAATGCCTGATTGTGTCCATGTTTTGGCAAGCACAGCCTTCTTAAGAAGCCAACAGTTCTGCAGGTCAATTGATATGTCTGATCAGCGGGGGGGGGCACATTTCCCTACTTTTCAAAAAAGCTACAGAAGGGACTACTTGCATCTACAGAATATTGACCAAGCAAAACCCACAAGGCATGCAGTAAAGAAGTTTTGCAATTGTAATATATCTTGTTTTCAATGTTTAAAAAGGATTCTTTCAACATGAATACACTGGTTAACATCAATCATATTTCAGATTAGTGGGGGGTGGAATGCTGGTTTTCTTTTTCTTCAGTCAGAGTTAATAATGAAACTAACATTCTTATTGTGCACAGACATTGTGACAAATGAATGTGTGTTCTCAGATTATTCTGTGGAACAATAACACCGATGTACAGCAGGAAAGATGTTCAGATCAGTGGTCCCTGAACACATGTTTCAGCAGCCCCTAGAATGACCCTGGCAATTGACCCATCTAAACTGAGTACCATATTGCCAATTTGCAAAAGACATGATTTTTGGCTAATTTTTAAAATAAAAGCAAAAGTACAGTAATCTTCAGATTGGCTTAACCTGGTTGAAATTAAATAAATAACCCACTCTAACTGCCCAAATTACAACAAATGTATGAAAATCTTATCTCTGCCTCTCTTGTGACGTTTTTGTCCCCATATCAATCACAGCAGGCTTTGACAATCAGGATGATCCTGGGATGCAGTTACCGTTCTGAAAACCAGCTGGTCCCAATTTATAGGATGCTGTTAGTGATTTTTAATTAATGTCACATTATAAATTTTGAACAGCTGCTTGCTTTACAAATGGTATACCTGAATTTCACTGAGATTTGGGATGACCGTCTTAAGATATTTACTGTTGCCATTATTCTTTTGTAAACACCTAGATTTCTGAGGGAAAAAAAGATCCTGCAGAAGAGCAAAAGGGCTGGTGAAATGCTCCTGAAGTGCCTAATGATGTGTTTTAAGCTGCTGCTTGCCAGCAGTCAGAGCCATCTGTTTCCTTGTTCTTTAAATTTCAAAAGTGTTGAGAACAAAATATCATCGGATTCTTCTCCCTGCCATTCACCTTTCCCTTAATTTTCTAAAATCATACAATGCTCATTTTTCAAAGTGGGAATGACCTAAGAGGTTCATTCATTCTTTAAATGTTCTGGCTGAGGCCCCTATTTCATAGCTGCATGTTAGGTTTTAATTGGGCCTGTTGCTGCAGAATGCAGAAAGTATTAATTTTCCCTCCTCCTTTCTTTTTCCTGACAAAATCCAAGTGATAGTTTGTCTCAGACAATTTGCATTGTCCTAACTAAGCCCAGGGAAGCAGCAAATATCAAAAGAGAATCTGGAAAATTAGGGTTCCAGATACTAATTGCAAAACTCTGATGACCACTAGAGGAACCAAAGAGATAGTACATCCCTTTGCTGCCATCTTGTGGTCACCCATTTTATTTCCACACAGATCTGGTAGCCCAAATGATTGGGGGGTTTTCTGGAACACTGACAAAGACCTTATTTGCTATAATCCAGTATCAAAGCATAGGCCTAATTTTCAGTATTTCAAAAGTCTGTGCTCACTTGGAGGGCTGTTTTGCAAGTGATCCCAATCAAGGAAGAGGAGGAGCCAGTTCTTGACAGAGAAGAGGGAAGAAGCAAGAGATTTTGAACAGAGATATCTGTTTCGAGATTTTTTAAATTGTGGGCCAATATTTAATTCATTTTAATTGTTCTTAACTCTTGTATTTTCTGTATTTTATCTTGGCTGTTCACCGCCCTGGGTCCTTTGGGAGAAGGGCGGTATATAAATAAAATTAAAGTTAAAAGTTAAAGTTAAGAAGCAGGAGTTAGCTGGGAAGGAAGAGTTTTTATTGGGAGAATCAGATTAAGGATTGTAAAGATTTTACGGATTGTAAACACATTTATTTATTTAGAATCTCTATATGGCTGCCCATCTTACATAAAGAGCACTCAGCGCTTAACAGCCCCAAAACAAACAAACAAACAAACAAAAACCTGATGTAATAAAACCTCCCCAAATAAAGGATGCCATTAAAATAATAATGGCACAATAACCATAACCACGAATAACAACTCACAGCACAAAACACCTTATATTGGGCTCATCTAACATCCTGGCCCGGTGTCTAGAAGTAAAGCCAGCTCCTCACTGCCTTCCCAGGCAGGCAAAAGGGAATTTGTTCTCTTGCTGAAAGTAAATTAAGGTGTTTTAAGTGAAAGTCTCACACTGCTTCAGAAACATAAGCCAAATGGGATTCACCAACCAGGTATGATATTTATTTATTCACCAGTTATATTCCTAAACGGGGCTTTGGCAGAATATCCTGGGAAACTGAATGTGGCTTTCCCCCAAAGCCTAGCAAGGATGCAGCCCCAATCAGTGCTGCAGAAACAAGGGGATAAAACAAACCAATGAAATAAAACTTGAAAGTAAAATGATTCCATTTTCCATTTTTAAATTTAGTTTTGGAATATCAAGTTTCTCTCTTTTACAGTAATACTAATGCTTGCATTGACTGCTGTAATTCTTGAATCTTGTGTTCCTTACCATTTCCCCCTATTGTTACTGTTTAAAGTAACCCACAAAGCTGAGGTTCTTAGAACTGAAAATTAAATAAATAAATCACAGTAAAATAAAAGGCCAGCAGAAAGCGTGACTGCTAAGCACTTAAGTATATGAGTTACATTTATTAAAATGCTATAAGTAGTAAACCAACATTAAACTATGGTTCTATAAAGGTTACTGTAACTACAGTACATATTTGGTTTACTAGTCATGTTGTTTTAATTAATTTACCATTAAATATTTGCTGACCTGAGAGGGAGGGAGGGAGGGAGGGAGGGAGAGAGAGAATAATGTGCCATCAAGTCAATGTCAACTATTTGCAACCACATGGATACATTTTCTCTATGGTGATCTAACCTGGCCTTTCAGAACTTCCAATTTTGCACCATTGCCACTATACTTCCCCCTGTCCACCTTGCTACTGGCTGTTTCTTTTCCCTTTCCTTCCACCTTTACCAGCATTACAGACACCTCAAGAGAGCTAAATTTCTGCATAATATTCCAAAGTAGGATAATTTAAGCTTGGTCATTTGTGCCTGGAGTGAAAATTCTGTGTTGATTTGTTCAAAGATCCATATTTTTTTCTTGGCTGTCTACAGTATTCTCAGGAGTTTTCCCCAATACCAAAGTTCAAAAGCATCAATGCTCTTTCTACCCTGCTTCTTCAAAGTCCAACTTTTGCTTCCATAGAGTATCAAAGGGAATATCTGCCATGCACTATTCTGATCTTTGTAGATGTAGACCCATCATGGCATCCTAATATCATTTCCAAGGCCTTCGTGTCTGCTCTACCAAATGTTAGTCTGTGGCATATTTCTTGATTGCTTGTTCTGTTACACTTCCTTACAAGCATCATAGTACAGTACATCAAAACAGGATACATAAAGGAGAAGTTATCTTTGGTACATATTCCATATAAGGTTATGGCTTATACACATCTTACACTATCTGTTAGTTTCAGGTCCCATCACTTACAGTTATTATGTTACAGAATAAGATGATACATAGGTCAGTAGCCAGGCAGTACATTTAGTAACATCCCAGTACTTTCCTAACCTTGCAACAGAGATAAAAGCAAGCAAAGGTTAATTAATGCATACCTTGATATCAATACTATAGTGTCCTAGCCCACCCACATCATTAGTAATTTTCTTGACAATATGCTACACTTTCTTCTGGATGTTGTTTCTTTCCCTGTTCCCACCCCCTTTACTTCCAAGTGCAATCTACATCTGGTGGATTTCCTGGTGCTTTCCTGTTCCAATAGTAAGGAGATCTGACCCTGCTCTTTTGGAAATCAGCCAAGATCAATTAGAATCTACCAGTCATTGAAATGAGGTTGAATGTTATTGGCAGAAAAAGTCTAATATCAAAGTATTACAGCAACAAATGTATCCCCCGTGGCATAAAAAGTATAGTTATTCACTGGAGATTTAATTTTTAGAAAAGATCAGACTGGATTCCAGGACAGCAAGAATTCTGGAGAAATTCCAGCTACTACTGCAAATGCTCTATGCATTACATGCAAAATTCTTACAATGTAAAGCAATCAATAAAAAATACAAATATATGAGAGCTCTACCTTGGCACACATTGATTTAATTATTGGACATTCTTTGGAGGGAAATAAAATAGCATTTTTTTTCAAGTTCAGTAAAAGAGCAGTACTATATCAATGCCACATGTTATGTATGAAGGTAGGCTGATAAATACAGGATCAAAATCATGTGTGCCTTTTGCATTACGTTATATCTCACTTGCCTGGTAGTGTAGTGAATGCAATGAAATTATTTGCAATAATGGTACCTTTTTAAAAAAGTGTAATTAATGAGAAATATTAGGTTGAGCTCTGAGTAAACCTGCATCGAATTGCCTTGTAGAGTTTGGCATGAGTCATTAGCACTTCTTTGTAGCCCAGAAGGAAATGAGTGGTACCATTCCATTTCCCAAAGCAAAGAGAAGATGTTTTATGAGGGGCATAAGGAGCTGCAAGAGAGGAAACAATATTTCCACAATCCTTGTGATTAAGAAGGCAAGGAGCAAAATGGTGGCTCATCTCCATCTAAAAAGAGTTGGCTAGTCCATCTCCCTCCCCTCCCGAATGCCGCATTTAAATACCATGAATATTCACTGCCTGGCACCCAGCTGGCAGCTGAGCTGTTTTGATTCAGAAACCTTCACACTCAAAAGAGTTTTTAATCAGCTGCAAGAAAAAGAAGAAAGTCAAAGAAAGAAATGGGAGGGGAAGGGGAGAAAACCCAAATCAATGAATTCAAAAGAAAAGATAGGAAAAATCCAATTAACCCTTCCAGGGTCTCCCAAAGTAGGCATGCATCACACTTTTGCTGTCCTGCTGCCATTTTACTACACTGGGTGAAAAGCTGAAGGGGTGGATCCTGCCATCATATTTGCACTGATGCAGCAAATCTCTGCTTTGCTGCCTGAGTTCAAGGTTATTTCTGTGCGACTTTTTTCTCTCTGGCTGCCTGAGTCACAAAGAAGACTGATAAATGCATCATTGCCTGGCAAAATCTGAGAGAAGGACTGGGTACTTTTTAGGATTCCCAAACCTGCGCAATAGGAGTGGTGCATCCTGGCACAGAATATTAGTGCCTAAAATGTTCCACTTTACTTTTAAAAACGTGTGTCTTGGTGTTACCTGGACAGCAGCCTTCCCTACTTTAATGTTAAGATGTCCTGGATGCAAATCATGAGAATAATAATCCATCACATCTGGAGGGAATCTCATCTGGAGAGAACCAGGTTGAGAAAACCTTATCAAAATGAACATTCTGTTTGGCAAGCTTGTTTCAAATTCTACCCAGTAAAGGGGCTCCGTTGCTCTGCTGTGTGTTGTTTTTTTAAAGAGAGTGACAGGGATACACAAATGGGAGATAAAGATTTATGCATCTCTGAGCAAAATTTTGTGGATGAAGCAGAGTGACTGCATAATAAAAGCTTTCTTTCTGTGACCTATCTCTGTTTCAGAAATCCTGCTATGATCTCAGCTCATATAACCTATTTGCAAGTATTTGTCTGCCACCTTCTCACCCCACCCTAAATGGCTCACGGTTATGAAAGCATAAAGAATCATTCCAAAAATTGATAAACTTATTAAAATTCTATCATCACCGTTGCCTCATTAAGTTTCTCCAAAAACCCTGAAGGGGAGGGAATTCTTATCTAGGTAGGCAGAATAGATGTAATTTACTATTTTACATATATATCCATTACACTATTCCCTTTCAGGATAAGCAGTATTAGCCAGAGCACAAAAAAAGAGTAAGAAATAGTAATGAAAGCAAACTACACAGCAAAAGCACAACCATGTCTAGTTAACATCCTCCCTTGCACCCTTATATGTCATTTGGAAAGGAGAAGGGAGAAGGAGGAGGGGGCAGGGGAAGGAGGCGGAGGAGGAGGAAAGAAGGAAGAAAATAATTCTTATTTCCACCTTGTTCACACATTGCCTTGTATGTAGCCTTTTGCTCCTTATACCTGTATTCCTCAGTGTTCTGTTTCTGAGGATTTCATTCCTTTCATGTAAGAACTTCCTCACTTTTGCCCTCCCTATGGATCCAATGACTCTTCCTTCATTGTTGGCTTTGGAATTTCATCCTCATTCTTTCTCTTTATATAAACAAATATCCTCAACATAGTTTTTACTTTAGGTTGCTCTCTTTCCACCATGTCCACAATCATCCAGCACCCCTTCATTCTTGGCCCTCTCTAGAGAGCACTACAGAACAGAGGCTATAGCCAGGGTCAATCTTTCTTGATGGTTACAATAGTGATGCTACACCCGGGACCTAAAGTACATGTCTGCATGGATCTCTTCTCAAAAGTCCTTGTTGGGACCTGATGCTAAACCTGCAAACAGGTTAGGGCAGTGAAAGAAGTTCACCTGTTGAAATGTCCACCTGAACATCAGGACATTGGATGCTATCCTGTTTCCCTGAAAATAAAACATCCCCTGATAATAAGCCCAATTGGGCTTTTGAGCACATGCGCCAAAATAAGCCTCCCCCTGAAAATAAGCCCTCCCTGAAAATATTTAAACGCAGAGCTGGAAATCAGGTAAGATGACAAAAGGAGCCCCATCTTGCTCCATGTGCCCCAAAATAATAAGACCTCCCTGAAAATAAGGTCAAGCACTTATTTCGGGGTTCAAAAAAATATAAGACAGGGTCTTATTTTGGGGGAAACATGGTACATGAATAAAGTGCTAAACCTTGGTAAGGGAGCGGGCATGGAAGGGGCTGCTCGGTCTGCTCAGCTTTAAACAGAATAGAGGAAACAGGTGGCAACTATTTGGTGTGACTCCTATCCTGACTGTCCTCAAGGATTGCAAGAGTACAATAGAAGTCTTGAGGCATACTGTTGCATATTTCCAAGGAAAAGGCAGCTCTTTTGCATAAGTAGAAATGGGGAAGGAGACAAAGACATAATAAGAGGAATGTAAACAGCTTTTGTGTCAGAAAAACTGCCAACAAACAACAGGGGCAGTCTGTTGACAAATTAATATGGCTCTTTCAAAATGCTATTTCTTTCACTGTATCATAATAGCATAAATCATTAGCTTTAATATAGTATCAGCTGCTGTATCTTCAAACAAGAAAGGTAGATCTCTGTGGCTGGAAGAATTGGAGAACAGTTAGGGTCACCATCTATTTCCTTTTTGCAATTCCATTGCCATAGTCTTGCCTGTGTTTTATCCAGATCTCATTACCTAAACTACCGTAAGTGGATTGATAACAGGATTCTCGCAATGAGAAGCTGAAGTAGCCATAAGAGGATTTTAAACAGTCTTTCCGATACCTAGTCTTCCTGAATCCATTTTAAAATCTATCTGCAAGTTGACCTGGGCTGGTTTGAGCATTTTGGAATCTATTAATGAGAACATTATGGATAAGGGGCATTGAACGTGCTTGCAAGTTGATAGCTCAGAGAACACCACCAATCAATAACTATGGGCTCTTCTGGCTAGGGATCACAGAGAAGAGTCCACTAAGTTGTCTTTGACTGGCAACTAGGAACTGAGTCCTGCTCCCACTGGTCTACACCTAAATGAATATTCCTTTGTCCTCTTCACCAGTTGCATGATATTGCTTTCCCTACAATGTGATCAACTAGAATTTGTAATTGCATAGTAATGAATTCCAGCTTTGCTATCTTTGGAAGACTATGCTCGCTATATCAATAATATCTACTTTGCTGTTTTGGGCCACTTTGTTCTTCCTCTATCTCCCTTCTTTGTGTGTCTTTTATTTGCTTGTCTTCTGTCACTTCTGTCCAGCTTCACAAAAACTGTCTAGAATTTTTGGGCCATGTGGATGGTGGTGAATTAGCTTTGAAATCTGTTCTTAGCAATATCCATAGTTGTGCTTTCCTCCATTGCCATAAATTAGTACTTAGATGGTTCAAGAGAATAATTACTTTGAACAGATATTCCCTGTGAAGCCTTCCTGGAACAGAATCAAACTCCACATGCCATGCTGTCAAAATGCATATTGGAGGAAGCTCACAGCTGGATTCCTCATCATGCCTCCATACTACAAAACTAAAAAGGTACACATCTCACCTCCTCCTTACTTTTGCTTAACTTTGTCTGTCATTCCACTACATTTTCCGTGTCATTTTGGAAAGAATGATTTCTCCTAACTAGGAATCAAATCTCAAGCTATCTATTGGATTTACTTAGACAGGACTCCTATGAGACTACTAAACTAAACACAAGGCAGCCTTGGAATGGATCTGTTAGGGGGAAGTCTGAAGGGAGCCTGCTTCATTAAGATGTCATGAGTTCACCTACTTCAAAGTGGCATTATTTCTCCCACCACCACAATACTTTTATTAAAGTTTACAAATACAAAGATAAAAAGGTAATGCAAATTAAGAAAGATATAAAAAATAAAGAAAAAAAATAAATCAATCCAAATAGATAGTGCCCATTTTAATCTGAAAATCTTGTGTTGCTTTCTGAATTGCTGTTGCCATTGTTTTCACCAATCTTAGGCACCAGAATTTGACATTTTGTACATGCCAGCTTCCAACTTTAAAATTAAAACAATTTCTTTAAAATTGTTCCTTGGTGATATCGGGGAAGGTGACTTGAAGTACATTGGTTTGCAGAGACAGTGTTGAGAACTCTAGCTATGTGTTCTCTGGAGTAGGAAAACAACTGAAAAGCACTTTTGTACCTTACTCATACTATTTGTGTCATGCACAAATGTTTTTAACAAGAGAATGCAAAATATTAAGCGTGCTACTCTGTTTTACTATCCACGTTACTGATCCAGTGAAGCATGAATTGACAGAAGAATGAAATGTGGGGAAAAAGGTGTGAAGAATGTGGTGACTCCTATTACAGCATTCAAATTAAGCATTCATAATTGGTATGAGATTATCAGATAGTCTTCTGATCAGAAGATATTGATAATATCCTGGTTTGAATTTAACTCCCCAGCTGGGCGTTCTTTGGGAATCAGAAAGGAAATACCAACTGCTACCAAGATAATACAATTTCTCTCCCTCTCTCCCTCTCTCCCTCTCTCTCTCTCTCTCTCTCTCTCTCTCTCTCTCTCTCTCTCACACACACACACACAGAGCAGTTTGCCTGCTTATTTCTACATCAGCCTGGGCAGGATCTGCACTTGGTTCTTTCTCTTCATGATTTATATCAAAGGAAAATCTCCCAGTATTCATAGTAGGCATGTATAATGCCTGCATCTTTTTGGAAAATTAATAGCTTTTGGGGGAATTGAAATAAAGAAGGTCTTCATTTCTAGTCTCTTGCCATATTTTTTGGCCATTTAAAACTCGCTCATAATTTTCTTCTGCATTCATTATTTATCCCCTTGCAGGTCAACATCACTTGATCTGTATGCTGTGTCCAGAGTAGGCAGCCCAAGGGAAATAGAGACATATACCATAATAAAAGGCATTACTCAGATTTATCTGGCCTGCACTAAATATGCCTGATGATCTCTGCTGTCCTCCCATATAAGCAGTTATAGCTAAGAAGCTATCTGAGAATGAGATCCACCAAGCTTAACTTGACCTATACCCACATGCCTCTCATTTTCTCACCTGGAAGACGTCAGAAGACAAAACCATCAATAAACTAAAAGCAGATCAGGGCTTCACTCTCTGTAGAGCAGGGGTCTCCAACCTTGGCAACTTTAAGCCTGGCAGACTTCAGCTCCCAGAACTCCCCAGCCAGCAAAGCTCTGGGAATTGAAATCCGCCAGGCTTAAAGTCGCCAAGGTTGAAGTCCCCAGCTGTAGAAGACAGTCAGAATACTGCTATGGCTGACTGAAGTATAAAGACTTTATGAAGTAAATAAAACAAACACAAAATCTTATCTTTTTTTTTAACTGAGATTGGTTTTAAGTATTTATAGGATCTACATGAAACTATGATAACATTTAGTGGCAAAGGTATGAAGAATTTCAGCAAAACAGAAAGAGAGCAGAGACATTCTCACAGAATTGTGTGTGTGAAATCTGAAGGTTGGAAATGAGTTTCAATTACATTTCCCTGGAGTTGCATTACAGGAATGGCATTGCTCCCCGGCTCTTTGCTGAGCTTCCGTTGCCAATATCTAATTTCAGGGGGCCCTGCCACAGCAAGCCCTCTCCGTGAACAAGAGGAGTAGAACCTTTAGAACTGGAGTAAAGTTAGTACTCTGCTTGGGGGGGGGGCATGTGCCACATTAACCCATCCCAAATGCAATATTTGGGGTGAAGCCATGTGGCAAAAGACAGAAAGAAATAAGGTAGAATCCTAGCTCATCTTCTTCCCAGAAGTACTTTCACCCATCTAGCTAGTCATCAGTAATTGGCAACTCTTAGTGTGGACCTGACTTTAGAGAAAAAGACAGGTTATTTGTCAGGTGTGTTCCTAATTCAGCAATTTTTACATACAAAAGCCTTCCCGATATTTTTGTTTTCTCTCCTGTTAAGAAGCTCACCGGAGGGATGTACTGATAGGAGGACTTGATTCACGATGCAATGTCAGACATCACATCCACTTTCTACCAGAGGCCTTTACTTTTAGCCCAATTATTATTCCCACACCCAAATCAATCAGCCACTTGGACATGTCTCCGTCACTCCCAGCACCAAACAAACAGAAAATTATTTCCACTGGCAAATATGCCACTTACTTTCCTGGAGGGAGGGAGGGAGGAAGGGAGGGAACAAACCACTTTTTAGACTGACAGCTGATCAAGGGTGCCCCTGCTGCTGTCAGCAGAAAGAAGTGTTTAAACACTGGGATGGGAATTTAAAAATTTCTCATTATCAGCGCATACTAAACAAGCAAATAAATAAATAAAGCAAGCTAGCATGGAGAGCCACAGCCCACCCATTGTGTGAGTAATGAAACTGTGTCTCCTGAGCCTAGGGAGAGGGCCTCTATCTGGGTCCCTGGAAACATTATCAAAGTGACACATTCACAAGATCCAAGCCAAGCCTTTTTATCTTGTGTTCCAATGTGCAGACCCAAATCGGATGGGGAGCAGGGGGAGGGGGAGTGTATGAACTGAAAGAAACTTGCCCATCTCATAACACTCTAGCTAAAGCTGTCTCAACATTTGGATTCTTAATCCCCAGCCATCTTGGTCTAATTTAATTTTAGCTAAATGTCTCTGGAGAGCACAAGGTTAGTGAGGTCAGAGATATGCTATTGAATTAGCTATAAAAAGTTTGCCTACTTTTAGGACAGAAATGGGAAGTTGGGGGGGCGG
>JANHZT010008958.1:244969-257906 GCA_032468215.1 Stegonotus admiraltiensis | reverse complement strand
GGTTCTCCGAACTACTCAAAATTTCCGCTACCGGTTCTCCAGAACTGGTCAGAACCTGCTGAAACCCACCTCTGCCTTCCTCCCCACCCCCGAGTCATCCTTTATATCCAAAGGGCTCTTACACCCCAAGAGAGGATTTTCAGAAGAAAGAGAAA
The DNA here is from genome assembly GCA_032468215.1 of Stegonotus admiraltiensis. Classification (NCBI taxonomy): domain Eukaryota; kingdom Metazoa; phylum Chordata; class Lepidosauria; order Squamata; family Colubridae; genus Stegonotus; species Stegonotus admiraltiensis. The sequence goes on along the minus strand of JANHZT010008958.1, from coordinate 257,751 downwards.
TCACTTTGAGGCAAAGGAGGAAAAATTTTATTTTGGTAGCTTCCTTACATTCACATTACATTATATAATATGCAGAATATGCCAGGCCATGGACGGTTCCTGAAGTGGTGCCTATATAAGGAGAGGGCTAGGCTTAATGTGTGTGCATGTGTGCGTGTGTCACATATAGATGCACACACATACATATACTCACGTATATTGATGGATGGAAAAGAAAGTTGCTTGCCCTGGGCAAGGTTGAAGCTGTCAACTGGCAGTTTGATAAGTCCATCTAGTTTAATGAGGCATTAAGGTATCATTGCATCACTGGGATAAATTAACATAATTGATGTCAGCATTGGAGTTTGAAGAATGGCTTGTTATCAAGCCATTTAATAATGCAAACATATTAGTTTTCTGCCTTAGTAATTGCTGGGCTGGAGGTGCAGGGTACCCTTAAAAAAAAACATTTCCAGGCTTCTAGAAGAACACCCCAAAGCCACCCTGTTGCAAATTGCATGGAGGGTAAATTTTGGGAAAACAAAGATGTATTGTCAGTTAAGGAAAGGGACCTGTGACATTCTTGCTTCCTTCCCTCAAGGAGGCTGTGTACCATGTGTCCTTGCAGGTGCCTTCTCTTTTCCCATTTTCAGGATCTCACAGGACAGACCCTTCATCATTCCTCTTCCAGTGACAGCACTACAAGCTAATAGATCTCACTAATAGCAACTGCAAACTGACAGCCATCTATTAATGTTAAAATAAACTGGCCAAGCAATTCTTTTCTACTTTGAATCTATGTATGGAAAGATTTATGGCCTCTGGATTGGCACTGATGCTGATGGTCATGTTAATTGTAAACAGAAACAGTGTCAGGATTTTGTTGTTGTTCTTGATTTTTTTGGGGGGGGGGAGCCTCCTAGTGAGTAAAATATTATTTGTCAAACTTTCCAATATAACAACAACAACAACAACAATAAGAATAATGCAGGCAGCAACCCGTATCAACCATCAGTGCCAGTCAATAATATTTGTGATACATCTTTAGATGTTGAGATGACCGAGTTTCATGTTTGATGAATAAAAGTATAATAATAATAATAATAATAATAATAATAATAATAATAACTTGTACATCCTTTTTTGATAGCCTCGTTTTTCTGGTTCTGCTTTGTAGTAGCATTTCATTACAGTGCGGTTCTCTGACATGGTGTATTTCTGCCGCTTCTGTGGTTGTTCATCTTCCAGTAACTCTGCAGGCCCATGCCCCGGTTGCTCAGCTATGGGACCCATGGCCTGTAGCCCACTTGTCAACGGATGCCCAGGTGCCCCAACACCCGCTGTGGTCCTTGTTAACCCGGGCGACGACCGAGCTGGTATAGCCTTCGTTCGGTTGTGTTTCACCATGATTCATTGCATGGGTTGTTGGGTGCACTCAGTTCTGTTCCTCGGCTTAGACCTCTCTGACATGGTTGGACCCGCTGGCAGTTTGCACTACCGTCAGCACAGCTCTCAGCTTCATTAGAGCAGTTAAGCCCACTGCCACATCAAGGCAGCACCCCGTGCTCGCATTATCCGCCGATACATCACACAGTCCTAAATGCTTGGGAAGTGTTCGACTAGTGATTTGTGATACAAAATCCAGCATGGTTATCTCGTTTGCTGTGCATACTGACATTTTTGTGTATAATAATAATAATAATAATAATAATAATAATAATAATAATAATAATAATGTGTAATGTAGCTTTTGGAAACTTAGATGAGGATTATTAGACCTGCCAAGCTTTAAAGCAGGTGGAAGCAGGATTTTGAAATTCTGTACCATTCTATTAGACCCATATAAGTAAGTTGGAACTTCTATGAGGTGAGCTACATTACCATAAAACTAAAGAGTGGTTTACAGGTGAGTCTTGTTATCTCAGGCTTTTCATATCTGCAGAGAAGAAATGGGGAGGATATCACATAAAGGTTTTCATGTATCTGGAGTTCTGGCCTTGATTTTTGTTAGTTCATGCAGGAGAAAATGGTAGGTATGTTTTGCACTTGCTCAAAGTGTGTTGTTTAAAAGTTAGGCTTAGGTTGTGTAATGGATTTGCTCTTCTTTGTCTTCATTCAGTTTCAACAGTTTTTGCTTGGGTCATGAGTCTCCAAGTGGTTTTGAGCAGGTTGATGATGACAGGTAGAGCTATCGCAAAGACACGCTTCATGTGATCATCATAATGAACTTCAAGAAGTCTGTGAGAAGCATTTTTGTCCAATGTTGTGACTGACAATGCTACTGCAATAATGAGAAGCCAGTATAAGCCTCCTGGTATGAGCAGAGTGACTATGTCAGGGGTGAAATCTAAAATTTTTCCCTACCGGTTCTGTGGGTGTGGCTTGGTGGGGTGTGTGTCCTGTGACTGAGTGGGCGTGGCCAATTCGATGTCACTCACAGCCATGCCCACTCAGTCACAAGACCACCAAGCCACACCTACAGAACCCGGTAGGAAAACTTTTTAAATTTCTATTCTGTCGCCCGCTCACCACCTGCTCTCCCTTCGCTTTGGGTCAGGGCCCAGGGACGCGCCATTCCCTGAGGACCTGGAGCCGCTGCCCACTTCGACTGGGTAGGGGAATGCACCATTCCCCAACTCCGGCCTTGCCCCGGTTAAAACCAGGAAGTAATGACTTCTGGGAGGATGGGCGGGGCCTCCAGCTGCCATCACTACTGGTTCTCTGAACTATTGGCCATCATCACTACTGGATCGGCCGATCTGGTCCAATCTAGGAGCATTTCAGCCCTGGACTATATCTGTCACCAGCCAAGACATGGCTCCAAAAAAGGCCACCTGTCACAAGGAAGTCACATGGAACCCTATAACTGGGTTGACCCACCAAGGTGAAGGAGAAGCAAACACATTGTTCAAATGATCTCAATGGGAGGAATTAAAAAAATGACCAAAGAAGGAAGAGAATAATTATGGGTTCTAGAATCTACTCCCTATCCCCAATTCCTATAGATACAAAGTCTTATCATTTTTGTTTTCAACTCAACAGCACCACATTCAAATCGGGATTTTGGAAATCTAAATTTTGTACTTAATGCTGGTTAATAAGGAAAAATCACAAACAAACAATAGTTGGTGTTTGTTTTGTTTTACATTTTAATCAAATAGGTTGACATTGGAAGGTATGAGTAGCTTTTTTCCAGAGGGACAAAACTTTGCCCAGTACTGAACTTGGGACTTAAAAGTAATTGAATTTGAGTCTACCCTTACTTTTCATTTCTCTTTTTTCTCTTGAGCACTGGGATTTCAGCATGAGTCCCTTTGTAAAGAGGACTCATTGTCTACTTTATCAAACCTAATTTGAATTTTGTTTCCAAAGAGAAGAAATTTAGCACTTCTCTCTGATAAAAGTCATTCTGCTTCTTTTCTCCGATTTTTGTAATAGTTTTGAAATTAGTCTTCTAGGGAATTAGCCATCCCATTCAATGTGGTGTTGTCTACAGATCAGATACTTATGCCCTCTACTGCTTCATCCCAGTCAGTAATAAAAATGTTGAAGAGTAGTAAACTCACTAAACCTCATTGCATACCATCCAGTCTAACTTAACTCTTATGCCTTGTACTTAAGTAGACTTCCAATAACTGTGCCGACTAGATTATAACAATTATATGGTTACTGTAATCTCACCTGTCTTGATTGTGGGCTGACAGATCTCTATTGTTGTTGTTGTTGTTAAATTCATTCCTGATAAGTCAGGATGCCTCTAGTCTGCAAGCAAATCTCACTCTCTGATTTCTTAAAAAAGCCACTTCCTTCAGCTTTCACCCCCTCCAACTCCTTTTGTTCTGTTTCACAGACAGATAACTTGAGTGCAGCGCTGATGATGAGGCATCCCTTTACGTGATAGATTTTTGTTTTTATCATAAAAGCTCTAAAACAGAGCATTTTACCTCACTTAATCATTTTGACAGATGACAATACTAAGTACCATTTCCAGACAGATGACACTCGACAGCTGACAATACTAATCCTGCAGACGCTTCTTGCAGAAGATACTTATTGTAAAAATTGACATCTATTGCACTAGGATACTCATAACCCATTTAGCAGCACCAGGGTGTGCAGCATCCTTGATCCAAGGTTTCTGCTTTTTTCAAAGTCGGGCTTTGGTGAACTAGGCAGATCTTTTGTGTCAGCCTTTTACCTGAAAATGCTGCCAGAAATTGTGATGTATAGGGAAGGCACAGATGTTTGCTTAATGGATGTTTCCCCCAGGGACTTCTGCTAAAAGTTACTAGCGGAAGAGGAACATGTGTGCAGATATGTGTGACTTGAATGTTAGCTGTGCCTTTTCTTAGTGCAAGATTACCACAGAACAAGCAAAGGTAGCCACAAACTACCCACAAGGGTCCTAAAGTAAACAACACAGAAGTTTCACTTCCCTTTCCAATTCAAAATTACATTTCTTTCTAAAAGGACATTGAGATTGGAAAGGAACATCCAATTTAAAGCAATGCCATTGCAATCTTTCATAGCCAAATAGCTAATTTGTTCCTGTGACTTCAATAGGGCCCTAATAACAACTACATTGAATGAGCTCAGGAATAACATTCTTTAAAAAAAAAACAGACCTAGCTGATTTTAGAGCCAGAAATAGATCCTCCCAAAACGCATATCTGTGCTGTGTGCTATAAAGATGATCTATATGAGAAGGACAAGGGAAATGAAACGGGTTTTTTTCTGCAGAACGAGCAAATTTCTGTCACATCAGTTGTGGATTTTTTGTCTTTTAATCATATCATATTATTGCTTTCTCTGCTTAGGGGAATGAGAAGGCACATGATTAAAAGCCCAAATCAATGATGAAACTCACTGGGTGTGTTCTTGATCAGTCATGGACCTCCTCACAAGGTTATTTTGAGAATAAAATGGAAGGAGAAAAAGAATGTGTGTCTCCCTCAGCAGGAGTGTGAAAAATAGGATCCATAGATACCTTGCAGTCTGGTCCAGTATTCCCCAAGATGCCACCACATCCTCCAACTTCTTCTGCTGGAACACATATACTCATAGGAAATTCCTGGAAGGTTGATATTCAGACAAATCAGCCTTCAATAGACACATAGAGACAAACCATATTTACACACCATTCAAAAGAGACAATAAAAAAAAGCTAAGAAGACAAAATGACCAGGACTCCTCTCTCCAGAGGCAAACATCCAGATAAACAGTGATAATTACTACAAGCAAGCAGAAAACAAAATTCTATTCAATGGGAAAACCACACCTCTACCAAAACAGGTGGGGGCAAGATACTATATATAAAGAGAGAGCAAACCCTACTCTTTTCACAATGAGGATGTTAGCAGTTCAGTGATGAAACATCTGCAAGCAAACAGCCAAGCTCAGCAATCACCAGGAACTCCACACCTACAAGAGCTGTGGTGGCACAGTGGTTAGAGTGCAGTACTGCAGGCTTCTTCTGCTGACTGTCTGCTACCAGCAGATCGGCAGTTCAAATTTTACTGGCTCAAGATTGACTCAGCCTTCCATCCTTCCAAGTTCAGTAAAGAGATGACCCAGATTGGTGGGGGCAATATGCTGACTCTGTAAACCGCTTAGAGAGGGCTGTAAAGCACTGTGAAGTGGCATATAAGTCTAAGTGCTATTGCTATTGCTACTCACTCATCTACCTAACTTCTTTCCTACCAGCTGCATTCATAATCAAGTTTCCTGCTTATTTGTCTTCTTTTTCAGTGTTTTCCTGCTTATTCATTCCTCTACTCAGAGACTATCAGTTTGGGCATCTTCTCTAAAAGGAGAGGGGGGAAAAAGTGGCAGCTCTTTTTCTATCAGCAGAGGGAAATATAACACTAAATTTCCTTTTTTCGGTCCCATTGAAACCTTTTGCTAATGGACCTTCCCACCCATTCCCATCACAATTTTTCTCCCTTTTGAAATGGATTAAAAAAAAAACTTATAAAAACTATTGTAAAAACTGTATACAGGTAGTCCTTGAATTACGACCATAACTGAGACCAAAAATTTGTATTGCTAAGTGAAATATTTGTTAAGTGAGTTTGCCCCATTTTAGGACTTTTCTCTCCATAGTTGTTAAGTGAATCATTGCATTTGTTAAGTTAGTAACATGGTTGTTAAGTGAATCTGGCTTCACCCATTGACTTTGCTTGTCAAAAAGTCACAAAAACGGATCACATGATCCTGGGACATTGCAACTATCATAGATTGAGTTAGTTGCCAAGGAATTGAAACTTGATCATACAACCATGGAGATGCTGCAACAGTTGTAAGTGTGAAAAATGGTCATAAGTCACATTTTTCAGTGCTGTTGTAACTTTGAACGGTCACTAAATGAACTGTGATAAGTCAAGGACTACCTGTATTCCTCCGTAACCAATTACAGCACTTCATTAATAATGAGAACTAGATCATTAATGAAAACAGGATATCTAGTGCCCTCCGCTGATGAAGCAAAATTTGCTGCTAATGTAAATGTGAAAACATTCAGAGAATGGGCCCTACTAATTTTGGGTGCTGTCTATGTCCATTTTTTGAGCATAGCTCTTAACAAGCTTGACAACTTATGTAAAATCTGAAATAGCTCTTGAGTGGATGGAAGTTACACATAACCTAGAGAGCGAAATGTAACATTTATATAATTAAAATCCTGTTTTACTCTAACTCACATGATTGGATGCCAACAGGATTGGAACAAAACAGCACCATGGAGAAACTAAAAAGAGGAATCTGCAGGATCAACTAAGACCCAAGGTATGTGAAATGCAAAAGAAAAGGAATCAGCCCCACACAGTCAGTAGTGGTGGAAATGAATTGGTCTGTTGACACCACACTATACCAGGCACCGGAAACATAGTCTCTTCCCAATAATTTAGATTACAATTCCCACAAACCCTTTACTTTTTGGGGGGATGGACAAACCATAGACTCATAAGAGTTGGAAGAAACTTAGAGATCTTCTAACTCCAGGGGTATCCAACTTTGGCAACTTTAAGACTTGTGGACTTCAATGCCTAGAATCCCCCAGTCAGCCATGCTGGGTGGGGAATTCTGGGAGTTGAAGTCCATAAGTCTTCAAATTGCCAAGCTTGGATATCTCTGCTCTAGTCCAATTCCCAGCTCATTGCATTTCTGACAGTTGCCCATCCAGCCTGATCTTTAGAAATATAGATGATGTATCCTCCCCTTGGAAGAAAACTTGGTTCATTCTAAACAGAAGCCCCCTCAACAGAGTTCTACGACACTGAAATATTTGCTCACATGTAATTAAGAAACGTTTACATGCTACACTTTACTGAGTCTACTGTGCTGGTTTACTGAATTACTGCCAAAAAATGCCAATAATTTTAGAATCTTATCCCCTTTCTATGTGCTACTCTGTCTGGTCCTCAAGGGATTGCTTTCTGGTGTAAACATATGCTCAACAGCCCTGTATAAATTGATCTTCCCACCATCACACCCTAGCACATGTGTGCTTCTTCCACAGGTCACAGAATAAACATTGTTTCAGCCTGCCTGAAGTTTGCCATATGTTGACGTCTTTTGAGATATATTTTCTCTCTTGATTCCGCTGATATATTCAACATCACTATCCCCATATGGTATTTTGTAGCTGCTGCTTTTGTGTATTCCAGGGGAGGTTTGTCTTTTGCCTTTCAAAGGTTCATTGCAGAGACAATCCTTGGTAGAATAACACTGTGTGCCTGGTTCATCTAATTATATTTCCTTGTTAGGGATGCATCAGGGGTTTTGTGTTAAATTGCTGAAGGTTTTAAAAGCTGAACATCTTAGCAGCAAAAGGTACAGAAGCACGAGAGAACAGAAGGCTCCCAACATTGAAGAGATGCATTTGGATCTGATTGAAAACAGGTTTATTTATTCTCCCATTAATTACCATTACTTCTTTCCAAGTTCTCTCTGTTTAGAGATATCATCAAGAGAAATCCCCCAATAAAACACCCTTGGGAACCATCTGCTATTTATCTATCTACTTATTTATTTTTGCCACAAAACACTAAGGAAGAGTTGCTCCCTGTAACGTGCTTACAAAAATGTCCTCTGTAAAAAGCAGACCTGATGAAGTGAAGAGAACTCTCTTTTGCAAGTAGGAAAATAATGGATCAGGGGCCAACGCTTACCTCAGAGTCTCGCAGTTTGCAGGGCCTGCAGTGATATCACTGAATTGGCTCTCCAAACCTTTTTAGTGGCATGTGGAAGTTGAAACGGTTACAGTGGAAAATAGACACTTTACATCTCATAAAGGGTTAGCTCATATATTTTGCATCTCTTTGCTTTTAAAAAGTTTGTTGTTGTTTATTTACAAACTTTCAGTGTTCTCTTGGCAACCAGAATAGGGCTGAAGGTCATATGTGGCTGTTAGCCTGCCTCCATTCTCCTAATCTTCCATCCATTCTTTTGGGACTTAATGGGCAATTGAAGATTGATACTGTTCACAGAACTGCTCCTACCTAAACCCAGATAAACTATCCATGGTTTTCTCAATGAGGATGGTCCTTACCAGAATACCATTTCTCCAAGGTACCTTTCTGCAGGAAATAGCCCCATTTCTTCTGCAGCCATCATATTTTCTGAATTAGAAAGGATACTTTAAATTTCATTATACCAATAAAACCATCGCTGTCCATCATGGTTTCCAGTTGAGGGCAAACCCAATGCAGCTTCTTGGAGAAAGACAAGGATCTAATGTTGGCATCTGAAGTTTCCCTCAAGGTCAGAGCAGCAGTAGCTGTCCTGAGGAGATTAAAGCATGCCATGATCTAATTATCCTGTGAAGAAATGCAAGATGTTCTATAATTAAATAAAATATTGTGGTCGAGCATGGAAAGGTTATTGTAATTTTATATTTCCTGGCAGCTGAATTCTTGGTATTTTCTTAGTTTAGTCCTTCAGGGAAGGAATGAAGTAGCAGCAGCCTGCTGAGGGTGTATGACCTCTTGCTATTAATTCTGATAGTAGAAAGAGAGGTTGTGTCCACAAGCTTGGTTAAAGCTGATGCAGCAGAAGAGAATAACAGCTATAAAGATTGCAACTCAGGCTGGCCAACAACTGTAAGACAAAGGTGCCCAAGGAAATATTCATCATCTAAAGAACTTCACGATCTGAGTGGCATGTTGAATTATTGCAATGGTTTGTCCTTGGTAGCGATTTTGCTGGAGCTAAGTAAAGCTGCAATGGAAAACGGTGGCTTGCTCACCCTTCTGGTGGAATGGCTTATTGTGACATCATTTTCAGCTGAAATATTAGGCCCAAATAATAAACAGGGAAGACTCTCTCCTGTTTGTCTATAATTTATGAGTTGTGTATATTGCACCTCTTTGAAAAGATCGCTCAAGGCTATTAGGTGACATAATGAGAAAGGTTAATTTGGCACAGTTGGACCAAAAGAAAGACCTTTACATCAGATAGTATGACATTTAATAAAGCAATCAATGAAACATTAGCAAGATTGTGTTCTTCATACATTTTGCAATTGATTCCAGGTAATTTTTATAGCTTGCAATAAACCAAGAAGCTCATACAAAAATCAGGAAAAAAAATGGCCAGGCAATAAAATGCTATGCAAAGGAATAATAAAAAGCTGATTACCTATAAATCAGTTTGCTTCTGTTTCAGTGACTCCAAACACAGAGCATGGAATTGGGATTACATGTACAGAAAACATTCATCTGAAATTTAGGCAATTATCATAAGAAAAGAAGGTAACCTTGGTGCTGATGCTGTCAATAAGGGATGGGTTTGTTTTTAATATTTTTAACATTCCTTATATGTAGCTTTTATTAAGTGACCCTGTTGCCAAGATTAAGAAAGAGTGATCAAGGTTATACTCTCTCTCTAGCCACATGTCATTTATGTTCCACAATAAGCCAACTCAACCCTCTGCTCCCTTGACAATGGTTGAACCCAAGAACTTTTCTCTTTCCACATGGGTCACCAATCTCCTAGGTGCCCTTCCCACAAGAAATCTAGTTTGTCTCCCAGATTTCTCTCCAAAGCAACAAGAAAAAAAGGTGTGGGGATAGACTGCACTAGGCTAGGAGGGTAAACAGGATCTTCTCTGTTCTCTAAACAACCTGAATTATTCTAATTTATAAGTACTTATGGAGAGTTTTTTTTACTGGCTCTTATCCTCTTTACTCTGTATCCATTGAACAGTGTTGATATGAATGGGAACATTAAACACACTTTATAGCAACTCTATCAAACTACAAGTTTCCTACTAGATAAATGTAACTCCTTACAAACTCTTGGCTGCTGCTCTTGATTTTCATTATCTAGTAAGTCGTCTACACTTTCTTTGCTTGCATTACAAATCATGACTCTTTCCTTATCCAGTCCTCCATGTCTCATAGCTTGTGGGTGAGAACCTGTGAGCTCATCTTGCCTGGAATAAAGGTTTCATAGGTTTTATATCACTCCGCTGCATCAATATTTTAACATCAGCAAAATACATATTACTAATTATATCCATTCACAACCAGAAGAAAAAGAAAAGTCAGACAATTCCAAAATCTGCAGGAAGCTGCCCCCTGCTCCAGTTCTACATCAAAGAAAAAAAATGAGAGAGAAAAAATATTATTGGGGAAAGGAGAAAGTAGACATTAATTTATTTGTTTGGAAAGAATGTACGGATGGCAAGCTTGAGTGAGTAAGTATAGGTGGCTAATAGCAGCCCAAAAGCCAATACAAAATCAGAGCAGAAAAAATGCCATTAACATCAACAGTAATAGCATACAAGAGTCACACATGTGGCAAGTGACTCACAGTCCCCTAGATACCAACATCAAGGCAGAGAAGGCATGTTTCCTGGGTTCCACAAGGTGGTACTGTTTCACAGAAGGGAAAATTTTGGTCCATTTTGTTGGATCTGGTGGGACAGGTAGACAGGTGGAAATGATGGAAACTGTGAGGTTCCTTTATAGTATGTTTGGATATAGCTCTGATTTTTCCACAAGGCTAATGTTAAGTTCAAGAAATTGACTCCAGGAGAAGCACCAAGTCTTTATTGAATCCTTTTCTCATTCCTGTCCAACACAGATTACCCAAGTCTGCTGCCAAATTTCCAATCAGACATTTATCTCACTTCCGTGGATCCAATAAGAGTTCAAGACAAGTTTATGTCTATGAACAAATGCCTTCATTGATTAACTTGTATTCAGAACTAAAGGTATTAAACAGCAACAGCAACCTATAAACTGATTCACACAGGTTCATAAACAAAAAGAATTTACCAACCCTAGGTAGGCACCCAGGTTCACAATACCCGTGTCATTTCCTTATTTCTCATGGCTGTATTCTTTTTGATTAATTTATGGTACCTTTGGGTTCCATATATAACTATATGACATACTCAGTTCTATGGAATTCTTCGTGCTGTCTGAGCTCGATGTTCTCTGAGGTTGGTGATTTTCTTGCAGACATTTCATTACCAAACTAGATAATGTCATCAGGCTGTGGGTTTGCTCTTATTTTTATATATTAGTCAGTGGCTTGCCTGATCTATGTTGGTGGAAGTGTACTTGGTGGCTCCTTGACACTGAATTCTGAATGCAGTATTAGGCCTGATCCAACGCATTGCAGAAAATATAACAGGCTATAGAAATTTGTCTGTGAACATGCTCACTCCATTCAGTTTTCCTCTTTTTTCTTTAGTGGATTAAAATTCTAATTCAGGAAGATAGGCAGTGACGGCTAACCTTTTTGCTGTCACATGCCAAAAGCGGGGGGAGTACGAGGGGGGGGTCATGCATGCGCATGCCCACACCAGGGGTGGGTTCTAAATTTTTTTACTACCGGTTCTGTGGGCGTGGCTTATTTTGTGGGTGTGGCTTGATGGTCATCTGACAATTCTTTAGGATTTAGTAGAGGTACTGGTCTACCAGGCTTTTAACTGCTTGCAGAAGTGTACCGATCTACCCATTTATTTTTTGCAGGCACTGGTCTACCCATTTATTTTTGCAGACACCAGTCTACTCATTTGTTTTCTTTTAACACTGATCAGCTGTAGGACGGCCCTTTGAAGCCCCATGGCAAGAGTTTAAACAGTTTTTTCCCTCTAGATATCAGCTGAGACTCAGGAGGCAGCAATAGATTGGGAGTGGGGCCAAATAAAAGGTAAGAATAACGCAGGGGGGGGGAGAACCAGTTCGGTGATGTCATATCATCACCGCTACCGGCTCGCGGGAACCAGGCCGAACTGGGAGGAACCCACCACTGCCGGACACATACTAAAAATTTGTGATGAAGATGACTTTACACAGCAACTCAGATATTCATCAGATTTTCTGACACTTCACAGTGCTTGGCTTGGGACCCTTCAGATTTGACCCGTTCAGGCTTCATATCCCATTGAACCAGTGGTGGGTTGCACCCGTTTTGCACCGGTTCTATAGAACTGGTAGTAAAACCAGTGGGAGGCTCCACCCACTGACCCCGACATCATCAAAATGCTTCTGCACATGCGCAGAAGAGGATGCGTGCACGGCCCTGTTGCAAACCGGTAGTAAAGGTAAGTAGAACCCACCCCTGCATTGAACATTACTGTTTTGTGACTACTCATGCAAGTCCTTATGAAAGCCATATAGGAGCATTATGTGTTATAAATATTTGGAAACTGTTAGTTTTGGAATAATCTGATGAATTTAGCACTTTAGAAGATTTTAATGATTTCACATCCATTCTTTTTTTTTTTTTGCTTTGATTTATATGCCGCCCTTCTCTGGAGACTCAGGGCGGCTTACAATGCGTTAAGCAAT
>JANHZT010008958.1:45450-59200 GCA_032468215.1 Stegonotus admiraltiensis | reverse complement strand
TGTTTTATTTGTTGATTTATCTGTTCTGTCTTTTCCTCTGGTCTTTCTATTATCTCTTCTATTTCCTGTGTTTTATGATCTTCATTCATTGTCCCTTGTTGAACATTTTCTGATTTCTCCACCATGTCATGGATTAAGTTTTGGTTCTTTATCAACATATCATAAGTGCTTTGGAGCATCAGCACCATTTCCTTTTGAAATCCACTCATCTCCCTCTGATGCAACATCTTGTCTTATTTTTATATGTCCAAATATTGCTCAATAACCTGTCAGTAATCTATCACCACCCCAAAGTCTCAATTGTCTATGACAGGGGTGGGTTCTACTTACCTTTACTACCAGTTCTCAACGGGGCACGTGTGTGTGTGCTTGCTTCGCTTGTGCGCACGTACTTTTCTACACATTCTGATGATGTCAGGGTCGGTGGGCGGAGCCTCCCACCAGTTTTACTACTGGTTATATAGAACCAGTGCGAACCGGGGGCAACCCACCACTGGTCTATGACCTCAGAAAGCCAGTTTAGAAACTGTTTGCTCAATCCTAGCATTGCTCCTCTGGTGAATGCAATAGTTATAGTTCTTTGTGTACCACAGTTAGTCAATTAGTTCCATTTAGATAATCCAGGAAGATTTCAAAATGTCTCCTTAAGTCCACTCTGTAAGTTCAGTCATAGATTCTGGCATTTAAAAGTCGCTTTCTTTAGATGTCTTCCATAACCTCACAGTTAAACCTTCAATAACCATGAAGTAGACAGATAGAGAACAGTAGATAGCACAGCAGTCCTCCAGGTGTTATTTATTTCTACTCCCCCCTTTGTCTTATCAGTACTTCCCAAGGTTGTAGGAGTTTAGTATATATTCCATTCACCAGTAGATGGCGCCTTCAGCTTAAATTTCAACATTGCACAAAATCTGACAAATATTTATTTCAGTCTTTTTGCAAATAGTCAATATTTGCAGACAAATAATTCCAGCATTTTAAAATGCCTTACCAAAATATTGCCAATAAAGTTTAAAAATCCAGTCTTTCTATATTTTAAAGATTTTGTGCTCTCCCTTTAGTTCCTTTTCTTTCAGGTCAATAATTTTTCTCTCTGTAATTATTCACCACTTTGACAAGCATTTCAAAGAGTCTCTTTTCCAGGGTTTATTTTCTTTGGGGTTAGGTTCTATGTAAAAAAAGAATCACCTCACCCAGTTCCGATCACTGTTCATCTACACTAATCCAGCACATTCTTTGTTTCTTCAGCTGCCCCAGCTTCACGGCAGCCATAATGGCTGCCTCTCCTCTTCATCATTGGATGGGAGGCAATCTCTGGGTTCAGCTGGAGAGTTGCCACTCTCTGCGACCTACAGGGTGCCCCTCCTTTCTTTGTTACCCCTACAGGGTGACTTTAGCCCCTTGGGGGAGGGGCCTCCAACAAGGAGGATTCGGTGCAAGTTTGCAGAGCTCTGCTCCTTGTGTCCAATCTCGCTGCAACATCAAACCGGAAGTCAGCAAGCAAGATTTCTGAAGATGGGTAAACATTTCCCTTTATAACTGGTGTCTACCCTAGCTTTTGATGGCTAGTGGAAGGGGACTAAGAAGACTCCCTTTCAAGAAGCAGTGAACCTAATTCACTAAAAATATATGTCCATCTTTATTATTGTCCAACTTTCACCTAAATTTAAGTATACAAAATACAGTATATCTGGGCCTAAATTTCAACATATTTCAGAAACTAGGTTCTATGAGTTCCATGAGACTCATTCTTGTCTAGTCTACTGAAGACGGTAGTCTTGTACTGCCATCTTAAACACATCTATTTCTGGAAAAAAAAGTATATGAAGAAAAGCCCCATCAAGTCCACTGATCTTTTATTTATGTAAACACTGCCAAAAAAGTTTCTGAGCTAGCTGGGATCACACAGGCAAGCATAGGCATCCGTGTATATATCAAAATAATGAAATATGCAATGTCGAGTGAACTCACTACTTTGCATTTGTATCATGTTGCATGCAGGTTTTGCCACTTGCCCTCTTGCTGCCCATCCTTATAGATGCTCCCACATGCATAGAAGGGGCAGGGTCCAAAATCATATTCAAGGAAGGCTAGTTCATCTTGTAGACAAGAATCTCAACCTTCTGCATCCCAAGTTAAGAGCCTGCAATGATATCAGGACAAAATGTGACAAACATAATGAATGCCTGAGGGGGAAAGCTTGATTTCACTGACCAGGGTCTCCTAAGCTCTGCCTTCTTAATATTATGCTGTTTCAAGTATTGCAAGTCACACTGGGCTTTTAGCCATAATTCTCTGCTTGCCCCCACACATTTACTTGGCGCTGCTGCCTTTTCTTCCCAACTTTCATAAAAGATGACAGTTTTGACACTTAACCTATGAACAAAAGGATACAGCAGCAGTTGAGGTGAAGCCCTTGAGTTTCAATGATGTAAAATATACAGATACGCAAAAAAAAAAAAAGTTGGATGAACAGGAATGGAGCTGTTAGTGGGTCTCTGAATAAATTAGCAATTAAGTCATGAATTAAGAGGGTCAGACAGAGAACAAGCAAACAGGAATGCTTCTGGGTTAGAACCCAAGAGTGAGATGGGCTTGTCTCGTCTATTTTTTTCTTTGAGTTATGTGGTGGCAGTGAAGATGAAAGAAAAGCTGCCATTTAAATTTTCCATGATGTTCTATTATTCTGAAAGTGTGGTTAATTTAAAATTGTTTTTTTGGGGGGGGGGTGTTTCTGGTAGTATATTACTTGTCTTCAAAATCAGCCAAATCGCTTGAACGTGTATTGGAAATCTGCAGAGTCGCCCTCACTGGCCTGATGTGAGAATCGGCTCCTGTAGAAATTTAAAGATGCTGGAAGCTCATGCTAAATTCACATTATTTTTTTCCTTATGGGCTTGGGCCCATTAGAACCTATGAGGAGAGAGTGTCAAAACAGGTAAGATCATGGTTGTGCCATCACAATCCAATAACTGGGTTTGGGAATCCCGAGAGGTGGCATGTTGCGAAGAGAGGGTTGAGGGTTTTTTTAAGTATGTTTTTAACCAAAAATTTAAGGGGTTCTGGGGTGACCAGAGTGGGTCTGGGGGGCAACCCACCAGGGTCGAGGCCGGGTCTGGCAGGGGGCTGTGGCATTGGGAGTGCGGGTTTGGATATCAGGGAGGGGGCTAGAGTCCAAACTAGTGAGGGCTGTTTAATCAGTACCATGGGTGGGAGGGGCAGATATGGTGGTAGCAGGGGGCCATATCATGTTTTGGGAGTGCGCACTCGCTGTCTTCGAGCGATTGCACACTCCGGTCCCCAATGCTCTTCTCGTTCCCCGGGTTGCACAGATCCTCAGGGCCTGGGCCTCCGGCTGATGCTGTGCAACGCCAGGTCTATGGTGAATAAAGCCCCCCTCGTTTACGACATTGTTCAGGAGGGGATAGTGGACCTGGTTGGGTCCGGAGGGGGGGTGCCCTTTATTGAAATGTGCCCACCAGGCTTCCACACATTCCATCAGCTGAGGGCTCAGGGTAGGGGCAGGGGGGTGGCGGCTGTTATTAAAGAAAGTCTTTGTCCAAGGGAAACCACTGTACCTTAGCTAGCCGGATGTGAGTCCCTCCTTGTGAAGTGGGGTCGTGGGGTGCAGATGGGCTTGCTGATTACATACCTGGCTCCCTGCTACTTGGCGGCGGCCCTGCCCGAACTGCTCAATGTGATAGCCGGGGTAGCGGTTGATACCCCCAGGCTTACAGTCATGGGGGATTTCAACCTGCCATCTGTCAGTGAAACGTCAGAGGCAGCTCAGGAGTTCATGGCTTCCATAATGGTTATGGACCTGACCCTGTTAGTTCGAGGCCCTATTCACATGGGGGGACACACTCTGGATCTGATTTTTGTCTCTGGGCAGTGGCTGAATGATCTAGAAATAGGGGACATAGTCATCGAGCCCTTGTCATGGTCTGATCATTCACTCCTTCGACTAGACTTTTCAGCCGCTACCCTTCACCGCAGGGAGACGGAACCGAATAGGTGGTTCCGTCCCAGGTGCCTGATGGACCCGGATAGGTTCCTGATGGAGCTTGGGCCATTCCCTGAGGCTCTGCCTCATGACTCGACTGAAGAACTGGTGGCCGCCTGGGATAGAGCAGCCGCTGGAACTTTGGACCGTGTCGTGCCTTTGCGGCCTCTGATCCGGTGCCAATCCCAATTGGCTCCCTGGTTTTCTGAGGAGCTGAGGGAGATGAAGCACTGGAAAAGACACCTGGAGAGTGTTTGGAGGGCCAGCAATTCCGAATCTGACCGAACACTGGTGAGGTCTCACATTAAGACCTACCTAGTGGCGATAAGAGTGGCAAAATCTAATTATTTTTCCACTCTAGTTGCATCTGCAGATAACCGCTCAGCTGCCCTGGTTAGGGTGACCCGCTCCCTACTTCATTTGGGAGCACGGGAAGACCCCTTGCAGGGTAGGGCTGAGGATTTTGTGCAATACCTGCATGACAAAATCGCTCAGATTCTGGAGGGTTTGGACTCTGACTGTGTAGGTTCGGATGGGGTGATGGAGGTGGGTCTTGAGATTGTTATTTGGGAGGAGTTTGACCCTGTGACTCCTGAGGACATGGACAGGATTCTGGGTAGGATTAGTGCTGCCACATGTTTATTGGACCCGTGTCCCTCCTGGTTGGTGCTGGCCACCTGGGAGGTCACATGAGGCTGGCTCCAGAGGTTTATTAACGCTTCTTTGAGTGAGGGTTTCTTCCCCTCTGCCTTGAAAGAGGCGGTGGTGAGGCCCCTCCTCAAAAAGCCTTCCCTGGACCCAGCTGTATTAGCAAATTATCGTCCAGCCTCCAACCTTTGCTTTGTGGTGAAGGTTGTTGAGAGTGTGGTGGCACGACAACTTCCCCGGTACCTGGATGAAGCTGTCTATCTAGATCTGTACCAGTCAGGTTTCAGGCCTGGGTACAGCACGGAAACGGCATTGGTCGCATTGGTTGATGATGTCTGGAGGGCTCGGGACAGGGGTTGTTCTTCTGTCCTGGTCCTATTAGACCTCTCAGCGGCTTTTGATACCATTGACCATGGTATCATGCTATGCAGGTTAGAGGGGTTAAGAGTGGGGGGCACAGTGTTGTGGTGGTTCTCCTCCTTCCTTTCTAACCATACACAGTTTGTGTTGGCAGGGGGGCAGAGGTTGACCTCGAGAGGCCTTGTTTGTGGGGTGCCACAAGGGTTGGTCTTCTCGCCCCTCCTGTTCAACATTTATGTGAAGCTGCTGGGTAAGATCATCCGTGGTTTTGGGGTGAAGTTCCATCAGCACGCTGATGATACTCAGCTGTACATTTCTACCCCGGGCCACCCCAATGATGCCCTTGACATGATGGCCCGGTGCCTGGAGACTGTACGGAACTGGATGGGGAGAAACAGGCTCAGACTCAACCCCTCCAAGACTGAGTGGCTGTGGTTTCCGCCGTCCCATTATAGCCAGCTGGTTCCATCGCTGACTATTGGGGGTGAGACTTTGGCCCCCTCAGAGAGGGCTCGCAACTTGGGTATCCTCCTGGACACACGGCTGTCTCTAGAAGATCATCTGACAGCTGTGGCCAGGGGGGCTTTTTATCAGGTTTGCCTGATCCACCAGTTGCGTCTCTTTCTGGATCGGGACTCCTTGCTCATGGTCACTCATGCCCTCGTCACTTCCCGTCTGGACTACTGTAATGCTCTCTACATAGGGCTCCCCTTGAAGAGCACCCAGAGGCTCCAGCTGGTCCAGAATGCGGCCATGCAGGTGATTATGGGAGTGACACGGCGCTCACATGTAACACCTCTCCTGCGCGAGCTGCACTGGCTCCCAGTGGTCTTTCGGGTGCGATTCAAGGTGTTGGTTACCATCTTTAGAGCACTCCATGGCTTAGGACCTGGGTACCTTTGAGATTGCCTTCTGCCACCAATAGCCTCCCACCAGCCAGTACGCTCCCACAGAGAGGGACTCCTCAGGGTGTCATCGGTCAAACAATGTCGACTGGTGACCCCCATGGGGAAGCCTTCTCTGTGGTGGTACCCACCCTTTGGAATGAACTGCCCCCAGAGATACGGATGATCCCTGACCTACGCACCTTTTGCCATGCCCTCAAGACACTACTGTTTCATCAAGGTGGGCTGGCCTAAATATTAAATCTTAATGGGTTGTTTTGCTTTTAACACATTGGAGCCAGATTATTTAATATGTTTTAAAACTGTTTTTAATTTTTATATATTTGTTGGTTTTATTTTTGGCTGTGTACCATCCTGAGTCCTTTGGGAGAAGGGCGGTATAAAAATTTAATAAATAAATAAATAAACCACTCCTTTTGTACATGTATTGACATCACACATCCACCATATACAAAGCAGCAGGCTTTCTGTTGAGATGCCATAATCACACTCTTGTTAGATTGACTTGTTCCTGTAGAAATCACTGCTTAAGCCTTAAACATCATATTATAAATGATATGCTTTATAGTGTAGACATAGATTTCTACTCTAATCATCACATGTCATTTGTAGTCCTCTTTTACCCATGGATAGATTAAAAAGAGGTTCTATGAGCAGATGACTATACAGGCTAATCTTCCTCACCTTCCCTAAGGCTGACTGGCTGGCTGAGAATCCTACAAGTTGAATTTCCAAACATCCAAAAAGTAACAAGTTGAAAAAAGCTGGCACGGATTTTATAACGAGACCCACCACTGCCCATTTGTGCTTTGATTCCTCTCCTTGAAAGATACATTCTCTGGTATTTGTTTTCTTCAGATTCTTTCAGAGGACATCCTTCTTCATGTCTTCAGTCAGGTCAGGCTGTGAATAAGTGCAGTGTGGCACATTGATCCATTTTATACAGCTTAACGTTTATTTTAGTTTGCTGAATGTTTTTTGACAAGCTTCTACATTTTTCTTTTCTTTTTAATCTTGACTAATTTTGATCATTTTTGTACAGGGCTTGACTTCCGAAAAATCCAATAGCTATTGAAAACATTTGGTTGGCTAGCAATGGCTTTCTACGCAGGGAAGCAGGATTTGACCGCAAGGGGTATGAAAGTATGTACCTTCTGAAGGTTTGGTGTGTGTGTGTGCAAGAGAGGGAGGGAGGGAGGGAGGGAGGGAAACTCTTTGAGTTAGTGTTGTCTCCTGCCTATTGCATGGACAAGCACCTGCAGTTTTCTTTGCAAGCATTGTCAGAAATGATTTGCCATTGCCTCTTTACTAGGCTTGGGAGAGAGTGACTGAACCAAGGTCACCTAGCTGGCTTCATACCTAAGGCAGAACTAAGCCTTATGAGTCCCTGGTTTGTAGCTTTGGACCTTAGCCACTATACCAAATTGGCTCAATACTCCTTGGACCCCAAATAAATTGTTACTTCTTCCTCTTAAAACCAGCAGTTTAAAAAGTTTTGTTGTACAACTCACAGGACCAGTCACTGATAAAGGCTGAACAGCCCAAATCAAGATGCAGAACATCAGAGCTGTTTTAGTTTTTTGCCCCTTTTAACAGAGAGGGTGATAGACGAAAAAGGGACAATGTGAAGGTGGCATCTAAAATTGGTTGTTTTGTCCCTCCTATCCAGAACCTTTTTTTCATGCACATTCCAACCACTTTTCAGGTACCGTATCTGGAGTTGAACCCTTTGGTTGAAGGTTTTGCAATCAGTGGCTTCCAGATGGAAACTTGGCTTCCATGATTAGGAACACCTTGCACTATCAGGTCTCGCAGTAACAGGTGGCATGAGACAAAAAGGTTGTTTTCCAAAGCGGAAATGAGGAAAACAGTGCTGCAGTGTCTCTGCTGTTCCAAATGAAAGACTAGAAAGTTTCTTCCTTTGTACCAGAGTGCTTGGCACTGTCCCCAGACCCATTTTATATTGTGTTCTCTGAAGGAGCTTTGTTTTATTAAAACAATATGACAAAGGAACCAGCAAGGGAGGGAGAGGACTGTGCTGTTCAGTAGACACTTTGCATTTCAGACTTGACCTTCTTCATATTGATCAAATGTCCCTGGCTTATGAAATTAATAATCATAATCACAGAAAGCAGAAATGAAACCAGCATCTCCTAATTTCAGGAAATGGCAAACTGTCCAGCTTGCTAATGATAAACCATGCTGGATCTTTGTATCAGGAACTCAAGAGCTCCCTGTGCCATCAGCCTGTCCCCAAAAGCTCCAATTTGAAACATTACATTCTTCCATTGAAATGCTTTGTTTTGAAGAGGACATGTGAACTCTGAAGGATCATGTTTGCCAACATCAAAATATAGCACAACACCTAGAACAGAGTCAAAAATTCAGAATTTGGGGGTGCGGGGTGGATGGGTTCCATCTTTTCAGTTTTTACAAAAATGGCAATCTTGCTGTCACATATTTTCAGGAAACATTTTAACTGAAAAAGATGGCTTTAAAAAAGAGCATAGAACATAACCACTTCTAGTAGTCTCGTGTACAAGTTTTCACTGGAAATGTCAATTCATCAACATGAATATTATTGTTGGATAATATCACTGTTCTCCCTGAAGGGGTCATTAGAGGCAAAGGAAAAAAAAATCCTTTGTTAATTGCGCAACTGTATGTAATTTGTATTTAGGGATAATGCAATCATGCTCTATTGTGAGTTGGGTGCTCACATTGCAACAAGCCAGGGGTGGACAATTAATTTTCCCAAAGGCCACATGAGAAACTGGGACTGTTGTGGAGGGCTGAACCAATGTAACCTGATTTGAGTTCCTCAAACTCTGACATCTTAACTCCTCAGGCTGCTGTAGGCAAGGGGTGAGCACTGTGCAGGTCCAAAAAAGCACTTTCTCTCCTGGCCCTCCTACTGCACCAGCTGACTGAAGGAGCACATGTGACTTTGCATAGTTAGATCCAACTCAACATTTTTTTCTGGCCCCCTGCAATGCCCTTATAGATATTTGATTTCTAATTTCATGTGGGCCAGACAGAGGATGTGGTGAAAGGGCCACAAAATGCCCAAGCCTGCAATAAGCCATACATTATGCTTAGAAATAATGGTGATTGGGTCACACTCCATAGGAGACTATTCTTAAAAAGTGACCAAGAGTTGAAACTTGCAAAATGATTGTTAAAATAACATATGATACCAGTGGTGGGTAGCCCCCGGTTTGGACCAGTTTGTAAGAACCGGTAGTAAATCCAGTTTTACTCCATTTTAAATTGGGGTCGGTGAGAGGCTCCGCCCACCGACCCCGACATCATCAGAAGTGCATGTGGCCCCGTTGCGAACTGGTAGTAAAGGTAAACAGAACCCACCCCTGTATGATACCTATATTGAAAGCTCAGTATTGGTTGTTGATAGATTTTACTGTGTTTTCCCAAAAATAAGACCCATCTGGAAAATAAGCCCTAGCATGATTTTTCAGGATGCTCGTAATAAGCCCTACCCCCAATATATGCACCAGTTAAGATTGTCAGCCACATTTAGACACATTTAGTACCATATTTTCCCCAAAATAAGACATCACCTGAAAATAAACCCTAATGCATTTTTTCGAGCAAAAATTAATGTAAGACCTGGACTTATTTTTGGGGAAACACAGTAAGGTCTGAAGAACTTCATTATTGGATGCTGCCTCTTCTGTTACAAATCCGCCTGGCCATTAAGAGCTGCAGGACAAGCACTTCTGAACTCCCCAGAGAGATAAGCTTGTTTATCTGATACATAGGCAATCTTTTCCTATGTGAATTGCAGACTATGGAATGCATTCCTTTGGGAGCTTCATTTGGCTATCAATTCTCTCAGCCTTTTGAAGAGCTGCTAAGGAGCATCTCTCAGCCTTTAGAAGAGCTGCTAAGGAGCGTTTTAATTCTAACTGGTTGTTAACATTTATTTATTTATTGTATTCTGCCTTTTACTGATTGTGAATAGCCTTTTCAAACTCAATAGGTGAAGGCAAACCTTCCAGCAAGGTGAACCTTCCACCAGTGAATCTATAGAGAAAAAGTTCAATGTTCCATTTATACAAAAAGTGCCAGATGGAGTGCACAGGAGGGGGGTATCGCTTACAATGAAATGAAGTGTAGTAGCACTTGAACCAACTCAAGACAGAAAACATTATTTGTGAGAGCCAGAAGGAAAAGTATTTGCTTCCCTGATGAGCAGGGGATGAATTCAGGATCACATCTTTAGAAAATTGTTAGCAGCCCAATGTATATTGGTCATACAAATTAGCCTGCGTAATGTGTGAAATATAGAAATTATAAATTGTTCTCCTTTCTTAAGTTTCATTTCTATTTTATTCCCTGGAGAAACTGTATCTAATAGTTCCTCATATGATCTTAAGTAAATTGCTTCTGTAATGCATTACATTGCTTTCATTTCTTGGAGAAATGTGTATTTGGGAAATAAAAGAAAGGAAAACTTATTAGAAAAAAATGAAATGCCGGAAAATTTATTTAATTCTTTTAAAACAGGTGGGGAAAGCATCCAGAATATGGCTTCTGAAATTTTTTACCATCAGTGACCATTTTCTATTTTCTTCTGTAAGATCTATGTATGTTTTTATTGTCTCCATAGGTGGCATCTACATGCATTTATGTCTGCATTTTCTCCTGGGTTCTCAACAGGGTATGTATGTCATCTGTAGGTCTTCTCTACATAGTTGGATCTACAAATATGCACTTTATCCACAGGGATTAAGCAAGATGCATGAAAATATGCTTTTTGAGTACAAGGCTCTAAGAAAGATGGTGTCAACCATCCACATTTTGTTGGCACAGTCAACAAAA
The DNA here is from genome assembly GCA_032468215.1 of Stegonotus admiraltiensis. Classification (NCBI taxonomy): domain Eukaryota; kingdom Metazoa; phylum Chordata; class Lepidosauria; order Squamata; family Colubridae; genus Stegonotus; species Stegonotus admiraltiensis. Next base: position 48,442 of record JANHZT010008958.1, on the reverse strand, counting down.
GAAACTCTTAGCTCTTTAGATTAACCAAAAGTATAGTTTTATTGAAAAATCCATCTAGGCACGGCAGAAGCAAAGTCAGTTCTGGGATTTTCTTGTGAAAACCCACATAGGTAACTTCCCTTTTCCCCATTGGGCCACCCACAGTTCATAGTTCACCAATTGAGTTCAGTTCTTTTCAGTGGTGAAATCCAATTTTTTTTACTACCAGTTCTGTGGGCGTGGCTTGGTGGATGTGGCTTGGTGGGCATAGCAGGGGAAGGACATTACAAAATCTCCATTCCCACCCCACTTGGGGCCAGCCAGAGGTGGTATATGCCCGTTCTCCAAACCACTCAAAATTTCCACTACCGGTTCTCCAGAACCTGTCAGAAACTGCTGGATTTTGCTTTGGGAAAAGCTGTCTGCTTCAGTCAACACATTCTTCAACACTTGGCCTTGGTAGATAATGTCTCTTGGGCAACAGATGGTTCACTTGCATTCCATAGCCTCCCCCACCCTTAGGAATTCACCACCACCCTCCCATCACTGTTTGGCAAACTGAGAGCGGAAGCAGGTGCAGGCAACTATGGAGTCAAGTCAGGTTTGACAGGTAGGCCCATTTATGTTGCCTCGGTATATGCCTGTTTCTACTCTCCCTTCATGTTGTGGTCATGTATGTTATTTTTATAAGTGTGTATTGGGAAGCACAGGACAAGTTGTATATCTCTGTTCTCCGTTAAGGAAAGAGAAGAGAGTGGGACTTGGTAATAGCAGCATTCTAAGCCACTGCCCAGCTCTCTGACCTGTAAGTATTGGAGAGTTATTTTCTTGAACCTTTTTCCTCTGTAACTCCAAGCTAGCTTAAGCATAGATTCAGTCTTCCCTGTATTGCTTTTTCCCCATCTCCCATGTTTGGTTCCATTCTGATCAATTTTAGGAGAGTTATCCTTTTTACAGAATTTAGGTTAGAAAAAATACAAAAGGTGAGCATATTTATCCATCCTTGGCTGATCTTGAAAATGTTAGGCTTGATCAGTCATAGTACCTGGATGAATATCACCAAGAAATTTTGGGCCTGGAGGCTTTGGGGAAAAAACATCCTGGAAGAAGATAAAGGTAAGCCATTTTTCTAATGTGGCCGAAAGACCATATGGATATGCCCATGAAGTCACCAGAAATAAAGCTCTTTAAAAAAAAAAGTCTTTACCTACTTTCATTCCTTCCTTGCAACATAATGAAGAATGGAGAGACATTCCACCATTTGGTGCTCTGTGTCATGCAGTAATATGTCTTGGGCAGCACTGTTGAATAATTTAGCAAGACTTATTCTCTAGGAAGTATATTTAGCACTCTCTCCAGCCAAAACATAATCCTAACCATACTGTTAATTATTGCTTATTTTGGCTCTCTATTCTTGACTGAGTAATTATTTCTGGTCCAATTGGAATAGATTTGTAAATGACATGTTACCTCTATGAGAATTATGTTTTCTCTACCTTAGTTTATGTGCAGGCTAGGGACATAGTCATTAAGCAAAGAATCCTGAACACGAAGAAACAAGAAAAAACTAAGCCACACACAATCAACTCTTCTGTGCTAAACTATCCTGCTTTGGTTTAATATTCATAAGGTAATAGGGTTTGGGAAAAGGGATGTGCTATAAAGATGTTAATGTGATGTTGAATTATACTGTATATCAAAATTTTGGACTTATTGAACATTGGATACAGCAAAAAAAGGTGGAACGATAGTACCACTGCTGACTTAAAAGTTAGGCTGATGACTTACAATGCTTTTGTTTGTTTGTTTGTTTATGAATCGATTCTCTATTGATGTAATGCAGAAGTTTTCACACTTTATGGTCCATGATAAATGTTTTTCTGTACCCCGCCTCATAAACAGAAAAGCCTAATAATTTCATTGGGTTTTATGCTAGGCAAAGAATATATATACTGAACATTTGAAATTTCTCAACATAAGGAGAATGTTGGATTTATTGAACATGTGGAACGGCAAACATTATTTTGTTACAGTTGAAGGATGGCATTACCCTGACTTATAGTGTTGGGGCTAACAATGAACCCACTCCATATATATGCATAAACTCTCTTTTGATACAATGCAGGGTTCTTAAACTTTGCAATGCCTCAAGTACTTGCTACAGGCTCACATAAGCAAAGGGAGGAGCAAAACATGAAGTGAGCATTGACACACCTCCTGCCTTGCCTGTGCAAACTTTTAACAAGTTTTTAAAAATTCTGATCCTATCTAAGTTAGGGACAACCTAATATGTGTCCTGTTTGGGAGAGTCTAGACAAAATGGAGAGATAGACCTACATTACTTCTTGTGGCCAAGATTGCATGCTGTAATAAAAAGCTGGGTTGGGGTTTTTTTTTGGGGGGGGGGATCTGTGATAGTAAGTTCTTATCTATTTTTCTTTTCATTTTCCACCTCTGTGAGGGATAAGGGAATGGGGTTGAAATTGCCCTCTGAACTTGAGAAAAGCAGTGCTGAAAACATTGACTAGAGCATTTCTTGAATCTGGCACATGAATTCCCTTAGCTGGACACGTGGGTTGGGAAAAGATACTTCACTGAATATTAGATAGATTCTACTGTCCAGGAATTGGAAGAGAAGTCAGTAGATACTGTGAGGCATGTAGGGACTGCCAATTAGTCCAAAGGAGCCCCAGGATAAAACTCCTTGGCTAACAAACGGAGATGAGCATCAACCTCTTGAGTCAGACACAACTGGACAGGTGAAATTTACCTTCTCTATAAGATAACTTCTCAAACATTAACTTTCCCAATGTTGCATTCCCATAACTATGAGTCACTGAAATTCAAGAGCATGCAGTATGTGTCATTTGCAATTAGCATTTAGTTAATACAGAGTTGACCAGGAAGTAGTTCGGAAGTGTAGGAAGTTAGCACCTACCCCTTTCCTGGAAGAATGAAATATTTTAGGAAATATTAAAAAGGCAGAATATTATATTTCCCTGGATGAGAAATG
>JANHZT010008947.1:265507-277125 GCA_032468215.1 Stegonotus admiraltiensis | reverse complement strand
TTAGAAATGTTAAATTTACACAAGCACAGAACTTAAGAGAAAATTTTTATAAAATGTTTTATAGATGGCATTTAGATTCCATGTTCTATTTTTGAAGTCTAAGAAGGGCCTTTCTTTGTTACTTTTTGTTCAAGCTCACCATTTATCCAAACTTGTTATTTTTTGTATACCAAATGATGGTGATGATGTTATCCATTCAGTCATGTTTGACTCTTGGCGATTCTATGGGTCAGGTCTCTCCAGGACTTCCAGTCTTGCACTAGTTCTTTGAATTGTTTTATGCTCTGTTCTATATGTAGTATGTGTTCTATGCTATTGTATAACTTAATATTTTGCAAACATTGTAATTTTATTTTTCAGAGATTTAATATCTACAGATGGAATAGACACAAAGCTCATAAACATGACACTATTATGATGGTAATATTAATATAAGAGGAACGTAAGTGTGATAGGCAGTATAGAAATTTGATAAAGTAAATGAATAGATATTGCATAATAATGACAGCAAGTAATTTGACAATGGATTTATTGGCAGGGTGTCTCATAAATTGAATTGTTCTCAGATATGCATGACTCTTAATTTGGTCCTGCAATTAAACAGTAGTTTTCAATTTTGAATATTAGGGTTTTAAAAAGGGAGAGATATCATACTTTTCTATTCAGTACTATATCTGTACTATTCAGTACAGATTTCACACTTGTCAGGAATCTAAATCAGTGTTTCTGAAGCTCAGCAACTTTAAGAGGTGTGGACTTCACTCCCAAACTTCCCAGCCAGCATGATGAATATGAAATTCTGGAAATTGAAATCCAGAGATCTTAAAGTTGCAGAGCTTCAAAAAAAAACCCTGATGTAAATTACATAACATAAAATTACATAAATTACATAAACTATGAAAATGTATCTCATCAAAATCCAGAATATTTTTGAAATTGCATTTGTACTTCTACACTGCAAAGTCATTATTAAAATGCATTCCAATTCTAACTGGGAAGAACTTTTTTGTTCCAATGTGATATAACTTAGTGACATTTCATTCATTGCACTGAGCCAAATCAAATCAAAACAAACCACATTATAGCTTAGTCCAAAGTGCTGCCAATGTATTTCTTTATAGGGAATGAATTCTGATGTAGGAACCAGATTAACTTACACTAAGAGCCAAACAATTTCACAGGTTTAATATGAAACAGCTCTATCATTGTAGACTCTTTCTAGTTATTTTTTCCCTTTATATTCTGCTTTTTCAGCTTTAAGAGAAATACATTATCTCTTCTGAAGCATTCATTACTATCATTACTATTTCAGCTATACAGAACTTCTTTTTAATGGGAGTTACGGTTCAACTCATGAAACTACTTGATAGCTCTCTCTAGATCGGTAATGGGATATTTTATAAGCATTAATTGCTGATACTTTTCCTATTCATGGGTTTCAGGGCATTCTATGTCTTTCTGTCTCAAGTACTGTCATTATCTGCAAAGAATCCTTTTATGTCTTTCAAATATCAGTTCTTATGACATGGTAACTAAAACATCCATGGTTAAATGCTGGGATGTGACATTTTCTTTGGGTCTGTCAACACACACATATACGATCCAGACTAATACTTTCTTTAAAATATGGTTCAGATCTTTCTAAAATGAACAGATTTTTCCTGATTCAAACATTGGGACTTTTTTTTACTGAGGAATCCTTGAACTTCTTCCATGAGTATATTTATTTATTTATGAAACTTAAATGGCCATTCATCTTATGTACCATAACTATGAGTGGCTGGCAAAAAACAATAAAAACATCCAAGAAACATTGTGTTCTCCGAATAGGAGGGAAACGGCAGTCAGATTGGGGAGTGACTCCTCTGTGTTGCATAGGACCGAGTCTGTTAAATTTCCATAGCTCCGCCCTCTTGGCCCAGTGTTTCGACTCGGTCTGTGCTGGACTGACGTGTCTTCCAGTCTGACTGTCCTTTCTCTCCATTTCTACGACGATCTTCAAAAAAAAATAAAAATCAACTTATTGGATTCTCAGTTTGGCGTTGGGACCCTTGTTGCCTGTGCCGCCCTCGCGCTGTTCAGCGCCTGGATTCTGTCAGCTGACAGTCTTCATCGAGCCAATTCCGCTAGCTCTGAGCTCCCCAGACGATCGGGGGAAGCTAATGCTGCGTTTCAAAGGCTGTAGCCTAGCAGCTGAGATTCGGCTTGAGCTTAGATCTTGCCGACAACGGAGATTGTGGTGATAGCTGGACGGCTAGCGATCGTGTGAGGTTTTCCCTGAGCAACCCGCAGATCAAAGGACACAGTGAGTCTTTCGGCTTGGCTTTTGCGAGGGATTGATTTCGGCGTGAGTTTCTTCAAAATGGCGGACGCCAGGTGGGACAAGGCGGCAGCTTCTTCTAGTACCTCAGGATGGCACCGCCATCTTAGCGACCCTTTAGAGGGTGCTTCTGGCCATCCCCCCCACCCAAAAAAGCCCGCAAAAAGAAGCCTCACGAGCCCACCAAAGAAGAGCAATGTCGCCACAGGGCGATTGAAAAGTCTTTCTCCAAAGCCCATTCGCAACCCATGCTAGAACATTCGCACCATAGCTCCAGGGAGCCATTGCAGCCTCGCTCCCCAACTCAGGTGGGCTCTGACCATCAGGACGCTATCAGGGAATTATCCCCTGACCGCCCCACCTCTGAGGGCCTGCTTCCCCAACCAGGGAAGGAACCCTTGTTCCAAACCATCTCAGAACCTGAGGTGCCCCAGGATTCATCCTCACCTCAACCCAATCCGGGGCCCCTCCAGCAGGCTCCCTTACTGACAGATGCCTTTGAGGCTGTCATTGCCAGGCCCATAAGGCAAGGTCTGGCCCAATGCCTACAACAGGGAGCCTTAGCTCCACCCCCATCTTCTGCAGTTCAGCATCCCCTGCAGACTAGAGATTCGGAGGATTACATGTCTGATCAGGACCTGGAGGACACACGAACCTCAGCCGATCTTGCTTACACCTCGGAAGCGGAGGACGCGCATGAGTCCGCCTTGTCAGATGATGAGGGGTTGCTCCCTGACCAATCCCCCTTTATTGGCCTCTTCCGGCCACAGGTTTTCCGCTCTCTCCTCCACAAGGCAATTACCACTACCTGCCTGGGGGAAGTTCCAACGGTGCCTTCAAGTCACTCCTCTCTTGATCCAGCCTCTGTACTATTTGCTGAACCCACTATTGACCCAGAAACAATCCCGGCACCCAAACTTTTCCTAGATGTCATTCAACGCCAATGGTCTCTTCCTGGAGGAGGTCCCAGCCCCAATGGGCTGCACAAGAAGCGTTACAACTCAGATAACCCGTTAACGGATCTTCTTCAACCCCCGACAGTGGATCCCCCCATAATGGCTCTCGCCAATGCTTCACATCCTACTGGTCCTCCGGAAGACGCCCTCCATCCGGAAGACCAACGGGCTGAGAAAACACTCATCAAAGGTCACCATGCAGCTGCCTGGTCGATAAGAGCATCCACCTCTGCATCCTTTTTCAATCGCGCAGGTCTACTCTGACTAAGACAACTCCAGGATCACCTGCCCTCCTCCGACACTAGATCCCACCAGGACCTTAACAAGATAGCAGCAGCTCTCGAATACTCAGCCAACGCAACTCTGAATGCCACCAGGTTTGCGTCCAAGGCTCTTGGCTTGTCTGTCACCTCCCGTCGCCTACTCTGGCTCCAGAATTGGCAGGCAGATATGCGAAGTAAATGGCAGCTAGCATCTGCGCCATATTCCGCCGGCTCCTTGTTCAGTCCTCCTCTAGAACCTCTTTTGGTGGAGACTCGGGACAGACGCAAAATTCTTCCTTCGGTTCTCCGACGATCAGATTCCCGATTTTCTGCTCTTCCAAGGTTTCAGTCCTTTCATCCCTCTGATGCCAGTCCCTACCAGTCGAGATACCACTGCTCTTTCCAGTCCCGGAACCAGCAACTCGACTCTCAGGTCAGATCAGGGGGCAAGTTCCCTTCCAGAAGGTTCTCTTGAGGTGGAGGGGGTGTTTCCCCAGAAGGGGTAGATAGGGTCCTTTTGGACCTTCCCATAGGTGGCCGCCTGTCTTTTTTCTATGACCAATGGCAAGCGTCCACCTCCGATGCCTGGGTCCTGTCCACTATCAGGAATGGTCTTTCATTAGAATTTGTTTCCCCTCCCCCGTCGTTTTTCATTCCTTTCCCCCTTTCTCAGGATCCCTCCCAACGGGCCCTAGTTTTCTCAGCCATTCAACACCTCATATCAATCAGAGCTGTTACACGGGTCCCCCTAGATCAACGGGGTCAGGGATTTTATTCCCACCTTTTTGTAGTCAGAAAATCCTCGGGGGGCTGGAGGCCCATCTTAGATCTTAAGGCCTTGAACCGGTACATAACCTATCGCCGGTTCAAGATGCACACCCTCTTCTCCATCTTAGAGAGCATCAGGCCTGGGGACTTCCTATCATCCATAGATCTAACGGAGGCCTACCTTCATGTACCCATAACTCTGGCACACCAACAATACCGCCGATTTCAATACCAGGGGGAGCATTATCAATATAGGGCCTTACCCTTTGGCCTCTCCTCCACACCAAGAGTCTTTACTAAGGTCATGGCAGCGCTCATGGGGCATATCCGGTCGGTCCCCATCCAAATTCAGTTCTACTTGGATGATATTCTTATTTTGGCCTCTTCCCTGCCGGCCACTCACCTTGACCTTGCCACGGTACTAACCTTCATTCAGAGTCATGGGTTCTCAGTCAACTGGCCCAAGAGCCATCTCTCCCCGTCCACTCAGATCCTCCATCTGGGGGCTTTCATAGACACTAGGTCCTCTATGGTGTCTCTCTCCCTGGAGTGCCAGGACAGTCTTCGGACCCTGGCATCCCTCTGTATATCCGAAGGCTCATCTTCCATTGTCAGGCTCTCCCAACTTTTGGGGAAAATGGTATCTACATTCAGCATTACCCCTTGGTCTCTCTTGCACAGCAAGACATTACAGTGGTTCCTCCTGCCACACCAACGGACTGGACGCAGCTCATCACAGGCCCTCTTGTGGTCACCTCCACCTCTCATCTCATCTCTGCAATGGTGGACTTCGGATGCCATATCGCGTGGCACTTCTTACAGGGAACCCTCCCGCCTCTCTCTCACAACAGACGCCAGCCTCTCCGGCTGGGGAGCCCACCTGCTACACCACATGGCTCAGGGCCAGTGGTCCACTCAGGAGCATCGACACAATATCAACTTTCTGGAATTGAGAGCAGTCCGTCGTGCCCTCCTTCACTTCAGGCACCTCGTGGAGGGCAAAGACATCCTGGTCCTCATGGACAACATAACAACAAAAGCACACATCAACAGGATGGGGGGAACTCATTCGAGGTGCCTCTTGACAGAGGCTCTTCTTCTTGGCCGGTGGGCCGAGGCTCATCTCAACTCCATCAAGGCAGACCACATATCCGGAACTGCGAACATTCAGGTGGATGCTTTGAGTTGACACCGGATAGACCAGGGAGAATGGAGCATTCCCCCGTCCCTCTTTCAGGAGATATCGACCAAATTCAGGACACCATTAGTCGATCTCTTCGCTTCGGCATCCAATCACCAGGTCGATCGCTACTTCTCCAGGTATCCCGACCCACAAGTGGAGGCCACGAACACTCTACGCAGCCCCTGGCCAACTGGCCTTCTTTATGCTTTCCTGCCCCTCCCTCTTATTCCCAAAGTAATCTGTAAACTGCTGGAGGAGGGAGCAGAGATCATCCTTCTGGCACCATTCTGGCCCAGACAGCCGTGGTTCGCAGACTTGACATCCCTCTCTGTAGCCCACCACTGGTGTCTACTGGAGTCCAAACTGACCCTCTCCCGGGGGGCCCTTCTCCACCCGGATCCTTTGTGGCTCCGCCTAACCGCTTGGCGACTGAGCGGCGCCTTTTAGCGGGGACCTCCCTCCCAGACCGGGTGATCTCCACCATGCAGGCTGCCCATCGAGCCTCAATGACTCGGATTTACGAAGCCACTTGGTCCGCCTTTTCAGCCTGGTGCAGCTGCTCCAACGTCGATCCGATTTCTGCCTCGGTCAATCATGTCTTAATTTTTCTTCAAGATGGATTTGAAGTGGGCTTAGCGCCTAACACCCTACGACGCCAGCTTGCAGCTCTGGCAACGGTCCTCTCATGTGGCTCACCTGACCCCATCACAGGTCATCCTTCCATCCACACCTTCTTACGAGGAGCAACAAATCTGCGGCCTCCAGTTGTTCATCACTTCCCTACCTGGAACCTCAACAGGGTTCTCACAGCTCTTACCTTGTCCCCATTCAAACCTCTCCGCCAGGTCTCCTTACGGTTTCTTTCATTTAAGGATTCCTTCCTCGTGGCGATTACATCAGCCCGCTGCATTTCAGAACTGGCCGCGCTTTCCATCCGCTGGGACCTGTGTATATTCCACAATGACAGAGTTGTGCTCCACCTGGATTCCGCCTTCCTTCCCAAAATTAACTCTACCTTCCATCGAGCCCAGGAGCTCATCCTACCAGATTTTTGCCCCAGGCCTTCACATAGACTGGAAAGGTCCTAGCACACCCTCGATGTTCGCAGGGCTCTGCGAATATATATCTCCAGGACAGTGCCTCTCCGTAAGATGGAGGTGCTCTTTATATCCTTTCAGACGGAATCACTGGGGTCTCGAGTTGCGGGTCCTACTCTGGGTCGCTGGATCAGAGCTACAATCCCTACGGATTATCATCAGCTTGATCTACAGGTACCGCACAACATCATGCTCATTCAACCCGCAGCGCAGCCATATCGGCGGCCTGGGCGACCCAGGCAACCCTGGAGGAGGTTTGCCGGGCGGCTACATGGACCACTCTCGCCCTTCATCCACCACTACAGAGTGGACTCCTTTGCATCGGCGGATGCAGCCTTTGGCCGGCGCGTACTGCAAGCAGTGCACACTGCTTAACGGCTTCCGGGCCAGTGATCTTTCCCCCCCTGACAGACATGCAGCTTTGGTATGTCCCCAATCTGACTGCCGTTTCCCTCCTATTTGGAGAATGGACGTTGGTCCTACCTGATACGTCCTTTCTCGATCAGGAGGAAACAGCAGTCAGCCCCGCCCTGCTGGGTCCGGCCCGAATGGACTGGTGGGGTGGGTGGACACTAATTCTTTCTCATTTCAGGAAGACACGTGAGTCTGCATCAGCGTCCTCGCCGAAACACTGGGCCAAGAGGGCGGAGCTATGGAAATTTAACAGACTCGGTCCTATGCAACACAGAGGAGTCACTCCCCAATCTGACTGCCATTTCCTCCTGATCGAGAAAGGACGTATCAGGTAGGACCAACGTCCATTTTAAAATCTCCAAGACAACATCCAGCCCCCTCTAACAATGTGTAGTTATGTGTGTGTATATATCTATCTATATCTATGTCTATGTCTATGTCTATGTCTATGTCTATGTCTATATCTATCTATCATCTATCTATCTATCTATCTATCTATCTATCTATCTATCTATCCATCCACACATATATACATATACATATACACACACTAAAAGCCCACTGTCCAATAACAACTTCAGCTCACTGGGCCCCAATCTTCTTCAGCCCCAATCCCTGGGGGGGCAGGTTTTGTTTTTTTTTAGCTTTCTTGAGGACTAGAATAATGGAGGCCTGCCAGATCTCAGAAGGAGGATAGTGTATCACAAAGCAGGGACCATTACTGAAAACATGTGACTCCTAGATCCCATTAAATGACAACCTTTATAGGTAGGTGCGGAATGTTACAAATACACCAGACCATTGATGGGGAGAAAAGGGTACTAGAAGAATACATGAATGTCTATTTTAAATGGTCACTGATATTTATAAGTACAAACTATTCATTGGATATAATAGTAATGAAAATATTTTCAGAAGGTAAATGCTTAAGTACCAGGAAGAAGGAGAAGGAGGAGGAGTAATAGGTGGGGGGAAGGAGGAGGAGGAGGAAAAGAGAAAGAAAGAAAGAAAGAAAGAAAGAAAGAAAGAAAGAAAGAAAGAAAGAAAGAAAGAAAGGAAGAAAGAAGAGAATCAGCAAGCTGGGATGTGCAGAAAAATGTACATCCCAAAGATAAGACAAAGCAACCCAAAGACCACTATCCAATTGCTAAACTGCTGACTGAAAAAGTAAAATAATTCAGAAAATAGAAAGATATTGGAAGAGTCACAGAAACACACTACACGCTTCAAAATTTATTATAGATCTGCATGAACCACATAAAACATATTATGTATTAAATATTGTATACTTTATTTGTCATTTGAGCAATAACATACTGTATTACAACAAACCATTGTTTGAAGAAAAAGAATCTTAACCAGTAGGAATGCACATTAGTTGGTAGATTCTAAGTTAGTGATTCTAGCTTCACATAGATTATCATGAGTACTTTTATGGTTCTACTGGCCTTTGTCATACTGGCCAAAGTATTCCAAGATATCATTGGGAACTTCTGCCTGTGGCACTGATCCAGCTATGACTGGTAACCTAGTCTACCTCTTCTCTAGTTTATTAAAAAGTATTATCTGAAAGTCTTGACAGATCAAATGAAGGATATATAGGCCCATTTGTTGATGTCTATAGCATATAGAAGAGGGCATCTTAGAATATAATAGTATAAATGATAAAAAGTATGAATTAATAAATGACAAATGAAAATGGATGTATTGGGTGTTTGCGAAACTAAATGAAAAAGGACTATAGGCATCATGTCCAATCTGGCAAAATAGAACCGATGACTACAAGCATTAAAGTATAGGTTTAATTATGAATAATTTTTTATACACATACATGTACACCGGTTAACTCAAAAAGTTATTGTAGATTTTTTAAAAAAAAAACACTATTTTTTAAAGTACAAAGATAAAAGATAAACAAAAAGAGGATTTGTAGAAAAAAAAGCCCAGAAAGAAAAAAGGAAAGCTGCAGAGAAGAGAGAGAGAAAAAAAAAGAATAGAAAGATAGAAAAAACATGACTTGTGACCAGTGGTGGGTTTCAAATTTTTTTACTACAGGTTCTGTGGGTGTGGCTTGGTGGGTGTGGCTTGGTAGGTGTGGCAGGGGAAGGTTACTGCAAAATCCCCATTCCCTCCCGATCAGCTGGGACTTGGGAGGCAGAAAATAGATGGGGGTGAGGCCAGTCAGAATTTTTACTAGTGGTTCTCCGAACTAATCAAAATTTCCGCTACCGGTTCTCCAGAACAGGTCAGAACCTACTAAAACCCACCTCTGCTTGTGACTCTCTTTGATATATAGATCTAGACATCAAATTCTTAGTCCAAGCTTAACATTTTCTACATTATTTCTATAGTCCCATATGATACTAATCACCAAATCCCAAAATCAGCTTTTGATGTCTTTCACTTTTCTACAAAAATTCTCAGAGTGGTTGATTTTCTGATTTTCAGCATAAACAAGCCACAGCATAAAATTGATTCACCTAAAAATCAAACTAGAAACATAGAGAAACATGGTTTGTTCTTTCTTGCGGGGAGCTTTGGGAAATGGCACTGTTGTTGAGGACAATTGTCTTCATAGTCTTCCAGCTCAGCGCTAGCTGACAGGAGCACTTCAGGCAAAGATGTGTAGGCAGCAATCCAAGCAACATTTAATGTGGATAAGCATTAGAAACTGAACTGTGGGCAGAGCAATACATTTCCCTTAGGGACGCACACATGCATGAGATTAGCAGAAGATTCATAGAAAAGACTCTGATATATATATTTAAAAATAAAAACCACGTTCACAGCTAGTATCTATTAGGCACTGTTGGGTTTCAGGGTTTAGTGACCACCATCTAAATGACAGATTCCCTGAGATTTCACTGGTAGCTGTGGCAAGCATTTTCACAGGCAATGTAATCAAGTCAAACGACCAATTAAGATTGGGCACAAAGAACCAATCAGAGACCATTCCTCATCAACATGTACCAACCAGAAATCAGTGTAACCAATTAGAAGTCAAGATACTGAGCCGTAAAGACAAAAGCGCAGTCCGTGCCTACCACGTTGACTCTCAAGATACCAGCCACACATCTTGCAATTTTAGTACATAAGATTGAAATTGGAAGATTGAAAAGATTGAAGTTACCTGAAGTCTAGGCAACATTCAGTTCTGCAATCTTTGAATCCATTTGGACATTGTACAGCAGTGTTTCTCAATCTCGGCAACTTTAAGATGTATGGATTTCAACTTTCAGACTTCTCACTGGTCTGAGGAATTGTGGGAGATGAGGTTCATACATCTTAGAGTTGCTAAGGTTGAGAAAGTCTATTCTGTAGCACAAAATATTTCCACATTATACCAGTCCCTAAATCCAGGAAAAGAGAAAAACCTCCTGGGCAGAAGCTTACCTTTTCTAGCTTAACTGTTTCATGGAAAGTAAAAAAAGATTCGCCCCTTCTTTTCTTGAGTCAGCTACTATGTGCAGTTAGAGCCATATCATTCTGCTCATTCAATCATAAAGTACTTTGTGGGTTTGTTTGCTTGTTTTTTGTGGTCACTCTGTACATGGATCAATTAATGGATACTATTAGCTGTGTCTTTGTCAAAAACAAAACAAAAGTATATGTTGCTGCAAGGTGATTTCACTTAGTTCTTACACTATACTGCACAGAATGGATCCATAATGCACCTCCTATAAGAAACATGGCTTAAAATGAAAGACTAAATACTGTCAATTAGTAATTCATAAAAGTAAATGTTGTTAATTAACAATTTGCCAATATAGGTATATTTATCTCAGTTAAATCAGCATAAAGAGAAGCCAAATAACTATTTTGCCAGTAGTTGAGAGAATAAAGCTTTCTTCCACTTCCACAAACTTAACTAAAGAAAATCAATAAATCATTTTTATTTACTTTCTTATGTTTAGAGAATGTAGATAAAATGTTTTCAAAAGATTTCACTGCCCGGGATGCTGATTTCTAAGTAGAGCCTATAATTAAGTGAAATAGAAGCAAGCCAATCATTGATCTTGCTTCTGTGTTATAAATCTAGAATGCTGTTGTCCAGAAAGCTGAAACAAAAGTATAGGAAGAGGAAATCAAATATTCTACTTTTTAAAGATCATCCTATACAAGTGTCTGAAAATGCTACAAAATTCCCTTAGCAAACACAGACTAAATTACTGATTTATATTGCATAAATTTTGGAACAAATTTTGGAACAATTTGATTGTCTTCCTATGAAGATAAAGCCAATACAACTAGATTTCCCAATGAAAGGAGTTCTTTATTCTTGTTGTCATCTAGGGTATATAGTTGTGGGCAGCAACAGTCGTTGTCAACTTGTTCACTAGTGAATTATGCTTAGAAGTATACTGGCAAGACAAGGCACAGAAATGTGTGTGAGCCATACAACATTTGGAATGACTAATAAATGACAAGATGAGCCTAACCGGTTACCTCATTCTAAATTACCTCAGGTGAGATGGTTGCAATCATCCTGTCATATTTGACAAAATGATATTGGTTTGAGGAAATAAAAGAAAGGGAAACAGAATTTATTCCTTCCTTCCTTCCTTCCTTCCTTCCTTCCTTCCTTCCTTCCTTCCTTCCTTCCTTCCTTCCTTCCTT
>JANHZT010008947.1:235523-247997 GCA_032468215.1 Stegonotus admiraltiensis | reverse complement strand
CGACCTTGAGCCTGGTGAGATTTGAACTTGCAGTAATTGCAAGCAGCAGATGTTAATAACAGTGTTTTAGTCCACTGCACTACCAAAGCTTTAAACCTCTTAATGCAGGATAGTATTTTTTCTGTTTTATTAGTATTTGATACTAGTTTTTAAATAATAATCCTGCCTTTATTGTGTACAACTCAAGGTAGACTACATCTGCTATCTTCTATTCAGCAACAGCAATATGAGGTGGGTTGGGCTGAGAAAAAACCCTTGGCTCCAAGCTACCCATTTAGCTTTCAGAACTACAGTATCCTGGTTTCTACTCTAGTGCCCTGGCTCGCTGCCTAAATATCTTGTCAAATTGTGACCTTTGATTAATTTGATGCTTGAAAATTCCTATTCAGATCACCCTTTGAGCTAAAATGTTGTTTGGAATTTGACTATCCATAGGTTTCATACTCTCCCATATGTGCAAATGCAACATTATGTAATATAAATGTACTCAAATAAGTACTTATTTTACAGGTACACATTTACATGTACACAAGTTCTGTCTGAGCAGATGAAACCTGACAGCTTTAAATCAAATAGCTGAGGTCCTATATTTCTTTCCTAAAGAAAATATCTACACATTTTTGAAAAATGTTTGGCTATAATTATAGGCTCTGTTACTCAGTCTATGCCAAACTTCAAAGAAATAATCATAGGGTTCTTAGAAAAAGGGAGTAAGGGAAAAAGTTTAACTTCTGCCACCCCACTTTCTTCCATATATGAAAACAGAAAACATTTCAGATAACTACTTGTAAATAAAAAAAACTGGACAAATTTCAGAAAGATAGATGCAAGTAGTTTTCCTCAGGGTAACATTAAATTGATTTGTTATTAGAAAGGAAAGGTTATAACTTGCAGATTGGCTTGTACAATGAAAAACTAAGATGTTTGATAAAGAATTGGGAAAACTTGAATTTAAAATATTGTGAAAGAAAGGCCCCAACAATGTTGTGCATGAAATTATTTTTGACATTGAATATTAATTTTGGGTTAGAGAAATATGTCCATTCAACCAATTTTGCTTTATGTAATAATGTGCTCAAACAAGCCATAGTTTAATGGGATTTGTGAAGTGAAGCTTAGTCCATAATTATTCACAAAGCTTCAGGAAGGTCAGTATTACTTTTGATTTCTTCTGAGAGAGTTTCACTTTATGTTAAAGAACCACTGCATCTCTCTTAAACAGACGTATCTGACTTGTGGTAGATAGATAGATAGATGATAGATAGATGATAGATAGATAGATAGATAGATAGATAGATAGATAGATAGATAATTAGAAGACGAGTATTTGAATTTACATGCCTATTCTAATTTTTTTAATCTATTTAAGTTAATATATTTGAAAGCATTTGTTTAGCTTTGCAGAGAAATTAAGGAACAGTATTATGGATATTAGCTGCAGCTACTTACATGTAGTCTATAGTACTATCTAAATCTCTTTATGTAAAGGCAATACCTAAGAGATTTTGTTCACGCCATATAATATTCCTATGAGGATTTAAAGAAAGCCACTCACATTCATTGTAATGGCTGTTTTCAGGTGCTGTTATTAAATGTCTAATAACTTGGCTTTTGTACATATTTTCTCTTGTTTTGTTGAGAACTACATAGTGTAAATTTTTAAGTATTGTTGCCTTTCTTGGACATAATTCAAGTGAAAAAAGTACTGATATCTGTATATCAAAATTACTTCTGCTATGATTTAGTGATTTCTTAAAATCTGAGTAGTGATAAGGCTATGATTTAGCTTGGAAGATATGTTAAATCTTTCTTTAGTGATTCAAAATCTTTAGAATTTGAATTTAGTCTTTAAGCCTAAATCAGAGAGGAAATTCATAAGCCCAGCTATGTCAAACAGTATGATCAACACCTGTTTTTTTGGTTACCATCTTAGTGCTGTTGAATGTCTTTTTTGACCTAAAAAGTGTGGCGTAATTATATATCAAAATTCTTTCTCATATCTTATTTGCTTTTTAACCTGTTGGATTTTTAACTTTTAACTTTTTAATATTTTAAATTGATTGTCAGAATTTTTTCTTACCTTAATTCTAGAAAAAAACATGAATGAGAGGTAGTAAAATTTTTCTTTTAACATAAAACAGACAAATACGTAGTATTCATCACTGGAAGCTTTCAAGGAGAGCCTGGAAAAGCCACTTGTCAGAAATGGTAGAGGGCAGCAGTCTGCAACCTTAAACACTCAAAGAGCCATTTGGACCCGTTTCCCACAGAAAAGAAAACACCGGGAGCCACAAAACCCTTCCCATGCCTGACTATTTCTTGAGCAGCCATAAAACTAGCATATGTAGTTGAATTAAACATTCTGTTTTCTTATGAAACTTTTCTTTTCTTGGATTTATTCATGGTTGGCCTATCGGGGGTTGAAAAGCTCAATACATTGCGTGCCGGTGGGTGTCGCACACTGGCGATTGCGATGCATATTTTGAGTGACAGGGAGCTGCAGCAGAGGGCTGAAAGAGCCACATGCAGCTTCAGAGCCGCAGGTTGCCGACGCCTGGTATAGGGTCTCCTGCTTGAGCAGGGCGTTGGACTAGATGACCTACAAGGTCCCTTCCAACTCTGTTATTACGTGGAGCAATTGATTATTATTTGTAGTTATTATCTTTGACCCAAGGTTTTCTTGTGAAGAAAACAACTTAACATAGATCAAAGGTACACAGCTCTTCAGATGTTTTGGATTATAATTCGGTATATCTCCTTACATTGGCATGCTGGCTGAGGTTGATAGCAGTTGAAGCTGGAAACATCTGCTGCGTTCCAGTTTTCTCTATGTCTGCTGCAGATTTAAAGCCAAAATAAAAACAGTGCCACATATCATGAAAGGAATGTGTTGTCTGGCATTTTATTTTTAAAATAAAATACCTACATTTCTCAAAGTAAACCCTATTCTTTTTTTAAGCCTCTTCCTTTGCATTAATATACTTGCTAGTTTTTGCTATCTGTCTCTTTTCCAACTCTCTCACATTGTTTACAATATCATGTTATTATTAAGCATTCTCTTCCCTTTCTTCTTTGGCATTTTTGCGTGGCTTGAACTTTGTCTAGTTATAGCTTTGTCTTCAGTTGATTCATCTGAATCACAGTCTTGTGATTTTTTTTTATTCCTTTTCTAATCAGTACTTGGGTTTTCTTTATCAGCTCAATGGAACTTTGAAATAAAAAAAATGAACTGTTGAAGAACCAGCTATTAAGTGGCATCAACACAACGCTATTAATGTTTAATATAGTAAGCATAAAATGATTACTATTCAATTATTAACTTTGTTTTCCTTCTTTTTACACATGCTTTTATGACTTGCCTGCTACTGAAATGTGGACACATTAAAATGATCTGATGATGGTGGTCATATGGAAACATTGTGGTAAGTTCTGAAAATATTGTGAAATAAGAATATTGCATGAAGTTAAGAGGACAGTTGGTAAAAGAAAATGTGTACTCAACAGTGAGCATTGTTTTTTAAATTTTGGTGAAGTACATTTGACTTTTAGTGTGTAATTTAAAATTTTATTGCCGTTTTTTTCAATAGTGTAAACATACTGAACAAACATTCCTGTTCTGTGAAATGTTCAACTAGATGTTGCTATAGGATGTTTTATATACTTTTCTATGTGATGATGAAGCATTATAAAATACAAATATGTGTAACGTGGTATGCTCTTTCATAATCTAGCTGTATTTCTAAGTGCTATTTAATTTATAGGTAAAAATGGGACATTGTGGATTTGAAGCTTAATGGTGCTCACCTATCATGGTGATTGAGATTTGATTCCATATTTCTTTGGGATGAAATCCAAGCTTCTAAGTGAAGTGTTATCAGTGCCTGAACAATATGATCCTGGAAGCTAATATTCTCTTTGACTGTTACTCAGGATTTTTTTTTGCTACTTTTATGATACATAATTAGCTTCTAAATCATTTTGCTGAATAACAGATACTAGCTAATTTCACATTCGAGTACCAATGAGCTCTGCTTTAGATTTGTTTTTGAAGTTAAAGAAAACTTGATTAGTTTGAGAAACTAATGACTCCTGACCTCAGGAAGATACATCTGGCATGTGACTTCATGTGAATTCACCTAGCAATATTTATTTTGGGTGGAGGGGTTGAACGGAGAGGCAGAGGCAGATTTGATGTTACACTGCAGCTAATCTTAAAACTTAATCTTAAAACTAAATTTGATACAGGATAATCTTGAAATGAAATAATATGCATGTCATATATCAGGTAGTAGAACAATAGTAAAATCAGATCAAAGAAATTCCAGGCTTGGATAACAAGCTAGGCAGCAGCTAACAGGGGTATGTTTTATGTCTGATAGCTATAAAGTTCATTAGTGAAATTGAAAAAAAGGTTAACTATAATAAGCAAATGCATCCAGTGGAAATATGATAAGAACAATTATGCAATAGAAATAGGACTTAACGCAATATCATTTTAGAGCACCTGGAACTCCTAATTTATTTAACTTTTCTGATCCAAATCCTGTATGATATGGGTTCTGAAATAGCTTGACAAAGAAACAAGTGACTTGTACCATCATTGAAACGTCATCTGTGTTTTGTGCTTCATTTCTTTTTGAAAATTCTGAAGTGGAAAAAAACTTGCTTGATGATTAAGATTATTAATTGTTTTCTTCTTTCATCATCTATTGCAGGGGTGTCAAACACGATTTAACTGAGGGCTGCATCAAGGTTGTGTTTGACCTCAGGGGGCCGGAGTGGGTGTGGCCAGGGTGGGTGTGGCCAGCTCAGTGTTACTTGTCGGGGGCGCCTGGAGTGACCTGAGTGCTCTGCCAGCAAAAACGGTCTCCCAAACTCTGTTTTCGGCTGCGACGGCCTCCTGCAACCCTCTGCCAGTGAAAATGGAGCTTGGGAGGACCTTGTGTGGCTCTCCCGAGCTCCGTTTTCGCTGGCAGAAGCACCGTGGACCAGTCCTTCACTGTTTCCAGGATGGCCCCATGGGCCAGATCTAAGCAGCCCTCAAGCCAGATCTGGCCCCCAGGCCTTGAGTTTGATACCCCTGATTTATTGAGTCACAAAAAACCTTCCATCAGTCATGTAAATTTTTACCAAGGAATAAATTTTTACTGAGGTTACTTGAAACAGTGCAGTAGGATGGGACTATATTACAAATTGAAAAATAAAACTAGGAATCAATAACATTGTCTCATTATGGTACTCTTATTTTTTTAAGAGTACCATAATGAGACAAGGCTGCATTAGTTGTGTTTGTAGAATAAAACAACTGATAATTAAATAGAAAGATAGAAAAAGGAAAAACAGAATATACAAAAGAAAATAAACCGTAAAGATTTAAAAAACTTTTGCAACTACTAACAATTTGATCTCATACAATGGTTTCCTGGATTGTTAGGTAATCAGGTCTAGTGATTAGTTTGGCAGCTGAGTGTTGATTATTTAACGATTCAGTTCAAAGCAGCATGCCTTAGTCAATGACTGAAGAAAATTTCTTCTGTATGGCTAGAAGCTGATCAAGTTGAACGGCCTCACTGAGCATTAATTAGAGTGTGGGTCTGACTGCAAGAGAGATCTGTTTTTCATTTGCTTGGCACTAGAAGCTGGCTTACATTAATTGCTTACCAACTTTTAGGTCAAATTTCTAAGGGAGTTTGGTCATTTCCTGGCTATATCCAAACTTCTTGCCTATAAGAAGTCAGTAAGAGGTACAGCTCTTCATTTTATAGACCAAGAAAGCTGCAGATTATAAATGGATTTAAACTAAGAGAGATGCCATGTGTCACATTAATGTTGATAGTAAATATGCTATGAAAAACAGAAACGTGGAGATCTGGTCATAGATAGCTTACTAATGTACTATAAAACAAATGATTCAGGTTTGCATTTGTTATCTAAGATGCTATAAGTTTATACACTGAAAGTCCCTCACTTCTTGGATACATATTTAACTCCTTTCAAAACTTTTTGAAAGTGCTGTTGTTCCTCTGGATTTGGGCTATAGAAAATTCTGGTTTTATAGTGTGCTCATTTATCAGGTTTGTTTTGGTTAGATAGAGGTACACTAGAGAAGAAGTTATCAGTTACTATACTTTTGGAACTTTACATTATGGTGTTCATTAATTGTGTTGCTTATATTTAAGTTGCCATGAGACTTTTGTATGTATCAGCAACAGAAATGCATAATGCTCAAATAGTGATACAGTCAAGATATTACATTTTTTAGGAGAAAAGGTTTTGCCCTATACTGCGTTACGGTATCCACTGAATGGTACTCATCATTCTTTTAAAAGTTCACTTATAGTATGTAACACTGTGGCAGAATTTTAGTTGAGCCAAAGTGCTCCCAAATGTTGATTAGTAGGTGTTACATGGGAAGAAAGGGTCATAAAGCTTTTTTAAAAAAAAATCCCTGTATAAATTTTGTAAATTATTGGGGTACAATTAATACTTGACATTATTTGTGATGGTGGTAGAAAAGAGGAGAAATATTCATGGAAATAAAACTTTTTTTACTTGTACCCTTTTCTCGTATAAAATTGACAACAGATTCTTTCTGGGATAACAGTAACAAGTACAACAAACTGTGATGCATACTTCAGTCCATCATACATTATGGTTGGATTTTCAGTTTCCCTATTGTAGTAAAATCTTGAATGGTAGTTCTTTTTAAATTTTAAAACACTTTGACATGGTTAAATTAGTTGAAATATAGAATTGTGATTGCTAAAAGGCGATAGGCGCTCAAGCAAATATGTTTTAATATAATTCATGAGTCTTTTCTGGTGTTCTGTACTGTGTGGGTCATCTTAATATCTTGGGAACCTTACCACTGATAGATTTTAAGATTAATGCATTAAAGCCTGATGGAATAAACAACGGAATTGTTGCTCTGTTTTAAAGTATCTATTTACCCAAAATAAGTCCCATACAGGGATGCAGTGTGTAACTTTAGAATGTATTTTTCTCTTGTAATGTTTCTTCCAACTTAACTTTTTCCAATATAATGATCTGAAGACTGATTTAGCCTTCCTAAATGAGATTTTGGTCCTTCATCCACCACTTCATTTGATGACTTTTTCCATTATCCCATCTGTTCTCAGGTACTCTCATTGGCTGCATTTCCTGAGCTTGACCTGTGCTCCCTAGTTCTTAGCCATTGACCCAGGTTAAGAAAAAAGTCAAAAGCCAGGAACCAGTAATTCTTGTCTCTAATGAGGAAAAGGGATTTTTCTGTTTTGTTTTTTTGTTTCTTATAAGGAAGTAATATGCAAATGTCGACTCTGTTCAAAGTTGCTTGCTCCGAAATAACATTTAAGTTGCATTTTCTTGCTTGTTAGCCGGAAGCATAAGATGCAGCAAACAAATCGTGCTGAAAAATTATTTTTGTATTTTTTATGTGTATGAAGATCATTGTTCCCTCTTGTTCTTTTTGCGTTTAAGCCATAGCTGTGTTTTTCAAGTTGTTGGAGGGATAATAGTGCTGATGAATGAGTATTTAGTCTGTCACATAAAAGATTAGCTTTAAAGAAAATGAAGCAAAGAAAATTACAGTGGCAAAGGTTTCTAAATTACACTTGCACAGGAAGATGTTCATGATAAGGAAGTAGTTAAATAGTTCCATTTGGAAAGAAACTGCAAGCTGTGGCCTACACTTTATGTGTCAGCATAATGAGGAAACAATTGATTCATAAGGTTAGTGGAGCATTGTAGATGCTAACAAAATAGAAAATCTAAGAGATAATTTAAAGCAATGAATCCTTTCTCTGTGTCTCCTTATGGAGAAATAAACGAGGCTGCCCAAAGCAGGTTGTGGAATTCCAAGGAGAAAGCAGCCAGAAAGGCAATTTACCACTGGTAAATCTAGCCTAACTTTTCCCTATTTTTCATATTAAACAAAACTTCCAGTTTATCAATGTCATTGATTAGTTTCATGGGTCCGGAAATTGATGGCCACAACATTTGAAGATTTCACTTGGAAATGTATGAAGAGTATATGGTAAAGCATATAAATTAATGAAGGAAGTGAAAGAATGAAAAATAGATACATTGTGTATTAATGAAACTAAAGGAAAAGGAAAGGCTTTGAACTGAGTGAAAATTTTATGCTACAATCTAATAGAAAGAATTTGATGAATTTTCTTTTTACAACCCTATAATCCCTTGCTTCAGGGTGGGGTCAGGATGACTGAATGGAACTGATCATTTGCTGTCCAGGTGCCCTTCCTGATGCCTATGCGGAGTTTGCAGCAGATACTTTCTCTTTGTACTCTGATAGAGAAACATCTATCACTACACATCTGGAAATAAAAATGTAGATTTAATTATAAATGAAATTTGTTAAAATGTGTAAATTGGAGTAATCTATATAATTATAAGTATATAAAAATAGAAATTTATATGTAGATGATAATTATATACTCTCCAGTGAATGGTAGTAATAAAAATATATAAATAGAAAAATAACCAAGATAAAATTACATCACAAAGTACCAGAGAAGTGCGTGAAATTACACTAATGGGAAGCATGAAGCCAGTTGCCTGATAGAATGGTATATGCTATATAGAGAGAGCAAAAAAATCAAGTTGCAGATGTGGAGAAAAGGGCTGAATAAGAAGAGTTCAGCAAAGGTAATATAATTAAGCATCAACATGATTCAGTGATTTGGAATGAAACTGATATAAAGAAATGCTGCAAGAACTATTCTAGAGATTTGGATGGGAAGGATAATAAATCAAAGGGTGAAACTGAAAAAGAGTTATACACATCCAAGAACAATTATGAAAAGGAATTTATAAATGCTGTGAAAATATTGAAAAATATAGATCAGTGGTCCCTAACCTTTGAGGCTTGGAGGCCTAGCTGGTGGGGGAGAGGGAGGCAGTGCCCGTGGCAGACTTACGTATGCACATGCACACATGTCCTTGCATGACAGGTGAGCTAGTGCTCATGTGTGCAGCTTGATTTGTGCAAGCAGGGTCCAGTTGGTCTGTGCATACATCTCCTACGGCCACCACTCACACGGCCCAATTCCGAATAGGCTGTGGCCCTGTACTGGGCCATGCCCTGACAGTAGGGGACCCCTGATATAGATGGTGGAACTACAAAAAATATTAAAATATGGATATTATTTGCTTATGAGTTGGCTGTGAGACTTATTTATTAAATACTAAATCGGTTATCTGACAATTTGGAGAATGTGATTGTTACTTTATGCCTAAATAGCAAAAGTAAATGCAAAATGTACAGGCCTCTTTCTCTCTCTGTTGTCGTCAGTGATTGTCCAGTTGTGTCAGTCCATATGTTGGCAAGTCTATTGCAGAAGTATTTGCTTATAAAATGTGTTTGGGAAGATGTTCATCAGAATTCTGATTGAAAGGATATGAAAAGTGGCAAATTTGGAAAGGGCAGCGTCGTTTATGCTGGTCAAATCGTATACAGGCCAGATATTAGCTTCTTAGCAATCCACTGAAAATGTACAAATATAGGATTTCAAAAAGAATTTCTTCCTGAGATCCACAAAAGAACAGAATATAACAGCTGAAAGAATCCCATCTTCTTTGCTTAAATACCAGATTTTTTGTAAAACTTCTATTTTTATATTTTAATAAACCTTATACATTATAATTAATATTTACTTAACCTTGTATTTTGTTGCAAAACCATTCATCCAACCTCATTTTTGCATTTATTAGCCATACTTTTAAATGTAATATGTATTGGATTAACAAAACTAGTGTGAGAGACGATAACCATGGAGGGAGAAATAGTGTGAAGGACTAGAGTGAGGGGACAGTTCCTGAGGAAGGAGGAGGAAAATTCTAGAAATGGGTGCCAGACAAGAAACACCACAGCCAGGAGCTGAATGGAACACAGAGAAAGAAAGTAAGGATAGCCGCTGTAAAGAGTCTCCCAGGATACATCTGTTAGGGTGAAGTTATTAAAGGTTTAGTCTGACAATTCTGTCTATTACATGTAAGCAAATAAAGAACTGATCTGTTCCACATCATTCTTGGGCTTAACCTGACAAGTTTTAATAATGCATTTATATTTAATAGGCTATATTTAATAGGTTATAATTATTTATTTTCAAAATATCTGTTTGATGAAAATAAAAATATTTTTAGAGCCCGGTTTCAAAATATCCACATATTTTATAACAGAAGCTAAGTAGAGCAGATCTGCTAAGTATTTTGATGGGAGACCTCCAGAAAACGTCAGAGCTATTGATTAACCTGGAAAATTGAAAAATATCTAGAAGAAAGTTAACCACTTCCATATTTTTGCCAAGAGCACTACATGGAGATGTTCATCAAGTCATCTGGATTTTAAATCAATCTGAAAGATTTTCCCTAATTTACTTCCTTGTTAGAAATTTAACTACCCCTTTGAGAGAATAAGATAAGTAAACTTGAGAAGCTAACAAATTTGGAATCTATATCTGCTGTCATGAAGGCATTGATATGAAGGTCTTCCTGTGAAAATATAGAGGGCATTTTTATCCATAGTCTGTTTATCAGCCTTATATATATTCATTATCTTGCAGATCTAGATATTTTTTAGTAGCTTTAAATAATGTGAAAATAAATGAGAAGTCCTTCATAGCAACTGAGTATCTTTTGTAAAATAGTTTTAATTCATAAATCAATATTTTGACTTCTTCCCATATTTCAGAAAATGGAGTAATGGAAAATCCCTTCGGCCAAATTTTATTACGATAATTAAATTTAAAGTTATCTTTTCCCATAGATTTTGCTTCTGGAAACCTATCTTTAAGTCCATTGTAATAATAGTTTACCCTGGGTTACAGGTAGCCCTTGACTAGGACTGTAATTAAGCCTAGAATTAGAGTTGTCAGTCATGGCGGTCATTAAGTGGATCAACACATGACCACACCCTATTTTATGACCTTTTCTGAAGCAGTCATTAAGTGAAACAGTGGTAATTAAATGAATCCATTTTATTGAATGGGTATTTTTTGCCAGAAACCAGAAGTAAATGGTGGAAGCCAGTAAAAAAACACTGAAAACTGCAGTGTTTTCATGTGACTGTGGCACATTGAAAATGGCTGCAAATACGAGCTGGTTCCCCGGCCCAAAATGTAATAATGTGACTGTAGTGTGTGTGTATGCGCGCAGCTGTTGGAACTCCAGAATTGGGTCATATCTTTTTGTGGTTCCAAGACTGAATGGTCACTAAGTGACTGGTGGTTAAACAAGGACTACTTGAACTTGCATTATGGTTGACTTTAATTCTGGTAAAACAGAATTAGTACAGTAGCTCCTTTTGTCAGTTCTGAATTGGATGAAAAAAAGGATTGACATTTTTCAAGTTAGTGACTTATTCTACCGTGTAAAATATTTATTACTTACAGAAACATCTTGGGCTGTACCATCTATTTACACACAGGATCACTAATAAGGAAGAGGCTGTTTTGTTTGTCTCCTTTGTAGCTGCTTTGATCTTTCCACCAAGGAGAGATCTGTAGTTTCCCAATATCTTTTCACCAACCTATTGTTATTGCTACTGTTGCTAAAATGCAACTGCTAATCAGTTTTTCAGACTACTGAATGTTAAGAACAGCTATCAAAGAAGCTTGCTGAGATAGGACTGCCATATCTGGACTGCAAAAGAAAACTCTACACAGATTGCACTTTGCATTGTAATTGTTGATATTCTCTCAGCTAAATACAGACTATATGGAAGCACTTGTTGTAATAGAAGAACACAGACTATGGTGGAATGTGGCCAGATTCCTCAGTTCACCCCTGCATTCATGCTTATCTTCATTTTCATTATGCAAAAGTGTCGGTGAGGTCAGTGCCTGCTAAATTCAAAGACTGAAATGATTTGCAGCAGTAGCACAACTAACAGCATAAGTATTACATGTATTATTCATAAAATGTGCCAGATTTTCCTAAAGTTTATATGCCAGTTGCATATGGCAATGTTTATCGCGGTTATGTCCCATCTTCTTTTGCAATGCATTGCACATGGAGGTGCACTTGAAAAGCTCCAGCTGTGGTACTTGGTGCAAAATGTAGCAAATGTAGCAATTAGGCTATAATCAGTACACGATCTTTGGATTGTGTGATGCCTACACTGAAAGAGCTAGATTGATGCTTTCACAATTTAAATGGTGGCATTGGCACTGACCTTTGAAATCCTAAGTGGTCTGACTAAGAGACCTTCTTTCTTTGTAAGCATCATCAAGACAGCCCTCTCAGGGATGTCCCTGCTGTCTGAAGCTTCTGAGTTTGGATAGAAAATTTTTCCTGCATTGCTCCAGGCTATCTTTGACCCCATTTTGTAAAGAAATCTTACAGCAACATGTCTCATTTGCTAGACTTTTATATTAATTTGGTCCATTCCAGGGGTGAAATCTAAATTTTTTTGCTACCGGTTCTGTGGGTGGGGCTTAATTAGTGGGCGGGGCT